>JBAJMU010000003.1:18459850-18474059 GCA_037952995.1 Hyposoter didymator
TTTTTTTTTTATTCAAGCAGCGCGAGAATCTCCGCTAATTATTGATCGAGTCGTAAGCAATGCATTGGAAGAAATGGAATTTCAACGCAGACCTTTACAGTCTGTTTATGTCATGAAAAGGCAGCAGGACTCTGAGCACACCGTTTACGTTTCCATGATATTTGTATATAAAAAAAAGTTTGGTCATATGGGCAGCCGACAAGATTGGTCTCAGCCTCTTAACTGGCGGTCGATTCTGACTCGCACGTCGCGACTATTTATCGCATCCCCTTACCTCGGCGTATAATCTTGAATCGTGATCTTGACGACAGACAAATCCTCGAGCGACTCTGTAATCCTCCGACTGGTACGTCCGTGAGCAACAACCACAAGGGCGTATCTCGCGTTGCCTTCCAGTTGGGAATCGTATGGGGAATACGTCCAGCTGAACGTTGCTTCTCGTTATTGCGTTCGTGGATGTAGCTAAATATATTTTTCCCTCTTATTTATTAAGGTAACGTGAAAAGAAAATATCGGGATTTGGAGGGAAAATCTACGGAAGGCCAAGTTGTCCGTTTCACTCGTCCTTGATCGGATCTCCGTCAGATTTATATATTAAAGAATGTCAGGGATATGTGTGTGGAGATTGAGAAAATAAAGTCACGATAGCTTAAGCCTCGTGACACTGTTTACCTTCATTTCGATCGAATGAAAATTCTCCCCAAAAGAATGAAAAAAAAAAGAAAAAAAAAAAGCAGAACGGAAGCTGTGCCGGCGTTGGGTGGGCCAATCGTCCGAGAACACACGACTCGGATCTTCTTCTCTCTTCCAGGCACAAGAATTATACCCTGAGACCCGAATCTCCGCGTGTATATGAAAATAAGTAAAAAAATAAAACGCACACACACACACGGAGACTTTGCCACCCGCGAGTTAAGAGGATAGGAGAGAGAGAATGAAAAAAAAAAACATTTCAAACGACCCGACTACGATTTTCTGGTCCTGTGGAGCTTTTCGGACGATCTCCTGTNCCTGTTTTTTTTTTTTTTTTTTCACTCAATAATCAAATTTATTTATGGATCTTTTTTTTTTTACTTTTTCAAACTCGAAATTAACATGACAAAAGGAAGCGACGTGTCTCTATTTATTTTATTTTTTTACACCTAAATGCTCAAATTATTATTTTTATGGGGAACCATGAAAAATTCGGGACAGCGGAAACAATCGCTGCGGTATTTTTAGCAGAAAGACAATGTCGATCGAACACACTCGCTTTCGGAGGAATGGAGGTTGTTGAATTCTGTATACGAATGGGGCCCGCCGAGTCATACGTGGACGAGATTTTTCGGTCGTTCTCCTTTCGTGCTCGACCGCCTGGCTCAGCTGACCAAGATAATCCTTGCGTGACAACATGCCGCGAGCCTGCCACTCAAGATGACTCAACTTTTGGTCTCTTCGTCCTCGTCATTCTCTCATTTTCTCGTGTCGTCTCTCCCCTTTTTTATTCTCATTTTTGCCCTCTCGTTTTTTACCAACGTATACGAGACAGATCATGCGAGGCTAATGGACCAAGTTACACGACATTTAAATATATACATACGTGTGTATTTATCTCCTATATACAGAGTTATATGGACCGCTCCAAAAAGTTTCGTAACTCTCATCTTCGGATCCACTCCTTATGTCAGTTCTCCTCATTTCGAGGCTTCCCCTACGTTTACATTTTTCCTCCTTTTTATTATTATTTTTTCGACCACCAGAGTGCGCGGAATTTCGACACTTGACTCTATACGGTTTTGACCAATCGTATCTCCCAAAAATACTTCATTCATTCCAGCACGAATGCCATTTTCTATTTGTTATAATTTTTTTTTCTTCCATTGAATCAAAAAAGTTTTTTTGCATTTATTTTCATTTTTTTGTTTGTTATTGAAACTTCGAACCGAAGTGAACTTAAAAAATTATTTTAAGGCACAGTACTGTCGGTTTCGAAATTACTGGGTCGAATTTCCAAGAGGCCACAGAGAACCAAACAAAAAATATTGGCATTTATATAATTTTATACATTTAATTGAGTTTTATGACAAATCTCAGTTTTCATTGTATTTTAAAATGAATTCCTATGAATTTTTAGGAGAAATTAGAGTTTTTATTATAAAATACAACGAAATGTACGAAATCGATGCAAACCATTTTTTTTTTGCATTTATTTTCATTTTTTTGGTTATTGGAACTTCAAAAATCATTTTAAGGCTGTAGGGTTCAAAATTACCGAGTCGAATTTCCAAGCGGCCACAGAGAACCAAACAAAAAATATTCTCGATGTAATTTCATACATTCAATTGAGTTTTATGACAAATCTCAGTTGTTATTGTATTTTACAATTAATTTTTATAAATTTTAAGAAGAAATTACAGTTTTCATTGTAAAATACAACGAAATGTACGAAATCGATGCAAAAATTTTTTTTGCATTTATTTTCATTTTTTTGGTTATTGGAACCTCAAAAATTATTTTAAGGCTGTAGGTTTTAAAATTGCCGAGTCGAATTTCCAAGAGGCCACAGAGAACCAAACAAAAAATATTCTCGATGTAATTTCATACATTCAATTGAGTTTTATGACAAATCTCAGTTTTCATTGTATTTTACAATTAATTTTTATAAATTTTAAGAAGAAATTACAGTTTTCATTGTGAAATACAACGTAATGTACGAAATTGATGCAAAAAATTTTTTTTTGCATTTATTTTCATTTTTTTGGTTATTGGAACTTCAAAAATTATTTTGAGACTGTCGGTTTCAAAATTACCGAGTCGAATTTCCAAGAGGCCACAGAGAACCAAACAAAAAATATTCTCGATATAATTTCATACATTCAATTGAGTTTTATGACAAATCTCAGTTTTCATTGTATTTTACAATTAATTTTTATAAATTTTAAGGAGAAATCATAGTTTTTATTATAAAATACAATGAAATGTACGAAATTGATGCAAAAAATTTTTTTTTGCATTTATTTTCATTTTTTTGGTTATTGGAACTTCAAAAATTATTTTAAGGCTGTAGGTTTCAAAATTACCGAGTCGAATTTCCAAGAGGCCACAGAGAACCAAACAAAAAATATTTTACAATGAATTTTTATAAATTTTAAGGACAAATCACAGTTTTCATTGTGAAATACATTGAAATGTACGAAACGATGTTAAATTCATGAAATCACCAATATCTTTTTTCTGGTCGTCTAGAGCCTCTTCCAAATTTCACTGGATCGATTTCTCGTCATCATCTACGACTGTACCAAATTTTACTCCATTCTGAACGGTATTTCAAAAATCGACACTACTTTTAAAAAATCGATCATACAAATTCGCCAAAGCGCTTAATCTTTTTGCAATCACAGACAAAAAAGTTAAAATCTTTGATAAATTATTACGACGTCACAAAATTGACATTCCTTTTCGAACGATTTTTCTCGCGCCCTCAGGAGATCGTAATCCCTTAAGATGATTTTCTCCCTCGTTGCTTTATGAAGTGAATGAAAACGTATCGCATCGCGATACTCGACGAGTCACGAGAGTCTCGCTCGTTGGAAAGAAGAATGAAGTATTACGTGCGGAGACGTCAAGTGCATAGAGGCAAAGAGTGTATGGAAAAGACTTTCCTGCGTGAAGAAACGACTCGAAATGTTGCTCATACGCCCTTTTGGGTGTCGAGGGAAATTTCTAGCACGTAAAGCACCTGCGATTTCTCTGTTTTATACGTCGCTGTGTATACGAGTGTAGGGAAGATGAAAGGCACCTGTAGCATTGCCCACAGGTATGTGTGAACCGCCGCGACGTTAATGCGTGGGTTTTGAACGTTGGTTTCACTCCCTCGTGCACTTTCAAGTAGAAAATCCCAGCGGGGGAATCTCTCGGAGAGTCATCGCATCATTCGAGAGTGAAAAAGGAAAAAAGAGCGAAGGAAATGTATGTGTGGCTCTTTCGCTGTATGTATGCGAAGAAAGAGCGAGATGCACTTGAACTCGGCAACCCATAGCGAGTTGTTGATGGGATGCTGCGTAAAGAGATCCGCACATTCGCTTTCAACGACTGTGCCGCGATCAACAACACCGCTCTCAGGATCCTCCTTCTCCCTTTTCTCTTTTTTATATTTTGACGATAATATACAAATATACGAGTTATGTATTCAATGAACATCGTGTATTCGTACTGGGTCTATAAATTTTTGAATTTTGCACGGCCCCTCTAACGGAACGTGCGCCCGAGAACAGATTTCTCGAGTGCTAAGTATACACGTATTTTCTAACATTTTTTTCCCATGGATTTGAATCTACACATACGTGCACACGGAGGCCAATATTCGTTGATTCATACGTACGAGAAATTATTGTTGGCAATATGATTCAGACAATTATGGAGCTAAGAAATGATTTTGGGATTTTTTTNTTTTTTTTTGGGTCGTCAAGTAGCAATCGTACGCGGTAATGAATTAGCCGGTTTTTTAATAGTTGACGATCGTGGGCGTGTGTAAAAAAAGAAAATCTGTAGAATGTCCATTTTTTTGAATTGAAGAAACTTTTTTTTTTGGGATTTTTACTTATTTTGCAGTTCAATGTTTGGACGTCGTTGGAGTTTGCATCGTTGGGATGCAACGACAAAATTAATTGAGTAAAAAAGAAAAATCTGTAGAAAGTCGATATTTTTAATTTTTTAAAATTATTTTTGAGTATTTTTATTTATTTTGCAGTTCAATGTTTGGACGGTGTTGGAGTTTGCATCGTTGGGATGCAACGACAAAATTAATTGAGTAAAAAAAGAAAAATCTCTAGAAAGTTGATATTTTGAATTTTTTAAAATTATTTTTGAGTATTTTTATTTATTTTGCAGTTCAATGTTTGGACGATGTTGGAGTTTGCATCGTTGGGATTTAACGACAAAATTAATTGAATAAAAAAGAAAAATCTCTAGAAAGTCGATATTTTGAATTTTTTAAAATTATTTTTGAGCACTTTTATTTATTTTGCAGTTGAATGTTTCTACGATGTTGAAGTTTGCATCGTTGGGATGCAACGAAAAATGAATTTTTATTCTTTCTTTTGACAACTAATGCAATTTTTCCAATTTTTATTTTTATTCTAGTAAATTCGGTTTTTGAATGGCAAAGAATTTTGTCCAACTTTTCTTGGAAAGTAGAAATTTATGATTCGAACTTCAACGTCGTATATTTTGATTTGAAGATCGTTCGTTGGACACGTCTGTCGAATGCTGATTTTTTTTTCCTCAATGAGGAAACAAGTGACGAGGATTCTTGAAAATTGAACGTCATTCCAAGAGGGAAGTTGGGGAAGAANGTTTGGACGATGTTGGAGTTTGCATCGTTGGGATGCAACGACAAAATTAATTGAGTAAAAAAGAAAAATCTCTAGAAAGTCGATATTTTGAATTTTTTTAAATTATTTTTGAGTATTTTTATTTATTTTGCAGTTCAATGTTTGGACGATGTTGGAGTTTCCATCGTTGGGATGCAACGAAAAATGAATTTTTATTCTTTCTTTTGACAACTAATGCACTTTTTCCAATTTTTTTTATTTATTTTAGTAAATTCGGTTTTTGAATGGCAAAGAATTTTGTCCAACTTTTTTTGGAAAGTAGAAATGTATGATTCGAACTTCAACGTCGTATATTTTGATTCGAAGATCGTTCGTTGGACACGTCTGTCGAATGCTGATTTTTTTTTCCTCAATGAGGAAACAAGGGACGAGGATTCTTGAAAATTGAACGTCATTCCAAGAGGGAAGTTGGGGAAGAAAAATAAAATGAAATGTGAAAGATGGAGTTGAGAAAGCTCAAAGGAAACTACTGTCGTTCGTCAGACGTTTATTTACATGGCTAATTCGATAACCTCGCGAAATTCCATCGAGTTTGCGTGGAGCAAGCGTTTTCAGCAGGGGAACGCAACCGGAAGCCAGATTTCGCTCGGCACGTGTATATTATAACAAGCACTTTTTTTCTACCCACTCTGACGAGATGAATCTGTGGTCAGAGTCTTATATAGCTTTCCTAGGAATCCCATGATTTTTTGGAGCACAAAATTGTTGAGACTCACGTAACTAAAATACATTTCGGCAGCATGCTGAAACGTGATTTTTCACCATTTTTATGGGGTCGCACACAAAACTACAACTTTTAAACGCTTCGCAGCATAAAAAGTTGCAAACATTTTTTTTATGCCTTTGAGACACGTCGTTATTTTTTATGACCGTTCACAGGACAAAAAAAAATATTCCACCACAATGATGAGCTCCGAATTCCTTCCATACGTTTTGCCAAATTGAACAATCCAAAATGTTGCTCGACTTGGCAAAATTTTTGAAAAATGAAAATTCAATTTTCACGTTTCTACTTTTTTCAGAATCGCACAATCGAAAATCGGTCGCGAAATGTTAAAATGTTGAGCTCCCTATTCCTTTCATATGTTTTGCCAAATTGCACAATCCAAAATGTTGCTCGTCTTAGCAAAATTGTTGAAAAATGAAAATTCAATTTTCACGTTTCTACTTTTTTCAGAATCGCACAATCGAAAATCGGTCGCGAAATGTTAAAATGTTGCGAGCTCCAAATTCCTTTCATACATTTTGGCAAATTGCATAATCCAAAATGTTGCTCGACTTGGCAAAATTGTTGAAAAGGGCAAATTCAATTTTGTAAAAATTGATAAAAAATTGTACAAAATTAAAAAACCAAAATAAAAATGAAACATTTTCCGACACGAAAAACAAAATTTTGTTGGAAAAGATGGAAATTTTGTTCGATACGTTCGACTAAACGTTTTGTTTGAATAATCCCAAAAATTGTGTCATCGCAGCAAGAAATATTCTAGAAAGTCTCTTCGGAAGCAAATTTTTGTCGTTCCAATCGTAAATTTTGCTGACAATTCCATTAGAAACCGAATATACTGCCAAAATAACGAAAATTTGGAAATTATCAAAAAATATTTAGTTCACCGTGTTCAAAAAAAATATCGACGATTTTTCACAAAATTTCATTCCCAGTGAAGCCGTTCGTCTATACTCAACCGTAGAAAATGATTTATTCCTCCAAGGTTTATAAAGAGTGTGTAGAGGATATTGAATAGTCGGCGCCGGTGACGACAAAATTCCACGAGTCATTGCGTCCCGTAACAATCTCATTGTAGCCACATATAAAAACCATGTAACATCTCAGCCACACCGAAACCCGCGTCGCTATTCTACACACATAGAATATGCACAATAACGCATAGAATAAAAAAAGAAAGAAAAAAAAAGAAGGTTGATTGCCGAACGGAGTTAGCGAAGCATTACTTGCTTCATCACCATACGATTATCCACCCATAGCTCATGAGTGTACAATTGTTATGGGGAATTCAACGTTAGCTGGTCAATGGGGCATCCAAATTTTTTCCTGCCACTTTCTCAGAGTCTGAATAATCGCGATAAATCGATTTCGATTTTTTTTCACCACGTATGGGACGACAAACGGTAAAGGAATGAAAGTGCAAATTCAACTGACCCTCCGAGTCGAAGTTCAAAGTGCAGCTTCGAGAGAAGAGAATCGATTTAAAAAAATGAAAATTGTCAAAGTTGAGGATGTTGAGTACCTCGGGAACTTGTTAACGTTAATAAATTATTGTTTTTTGTTTCCGATTGTTTAAATTGAATCAAAGATTTGTTCCAAGTTTTTTGTTAATGAATAATTGTCAATTGTTCAATAAATATAGCTTCTCAATCGTCGCGAAATTTGAACACGATCTTCTGAATACATCGCGTAAAAACTTACCAAATTTTAAGAATTTTCTTATCATTGATCGAACCACCTTGAGGGATGAAATTAAAAATGATAAGAAAATCGTAAAAATTCAGTACATTTTTGTATAAAATATTTAAAAGGTCGTGTAAAAAAATTTCCACGACGAATTACGAAGCTCGTAATTAAAAAATGAACATTTTGTTCAAAACAATTTTTTAAACATACAAAAAAAATTTGTCAATAAACTTCGTTTTGTTTCCGTAGCTTTCGCTATATCGTGGATACTAAAAAATTGAGAGGTCGAAAAAAAAGTTTATCGCAAAGTCACACCATTTTGATTTAATTAATTAAAATTAATTAATTAATTTATTATTATAATTCAACAAATACGAAATTTTCCGAATTTTCTTATCACTTGCGATGCGGGATTTTCAACATTCTTGAGTCACTTATTTCGACGATCGAATTTTCGGAAGATTTTTTTTTTTTCGACGACAAAAATCGCGGTGTCAAAGGTCGTCGAATTATTTTTTCATTTCTTGGATTTTCTCCGCTTCTTCATTACCGCAAAGTCGTTGTTCTCGCTCCAAATTTCAACCTCTTATCTATATACTCATCTCTCTGCGTGGACCTTCTTTTTTTATGAGCACACATTTACATTTCCCTCTATAAAAATGAATAAATGTTTGTGTGTATGTGAGGATTCTTGTGTGTATGGAATGGTGTGTAAAGTCACGTATAGAAATAAAGGGGAACCGTTGCTTCTCCGAAAAAGCTCACGAAAGGTAGATCCTCGACGATTAGTCGACCGCGAGATCCTCGACAGATCAAACATTCTGTAGCTGCTGCTGGACGACTCGATCTTTCTCGTTGCTCCTTTTTTTCAATTATTCATTCTTTCTTTTTTTCTCTCTCTCTCTTGCTCTGGGTTTCGACATTTTTCTTACTTTTCCAACAAGAATATTGTCTTTTTTTTGTACACAAAAAATACATGTGCTTAATGTCGCTTTAGCCTCGCGCTATAACGAGGTAGAATCTCCAGGCAAGCGGGAAGTAAATACCTTCGCGATCCAAGATCGTCACGTGCATTCACAATCATATAACTATATATTTGCATATACGGACGATGAATTAAGGACTCTCGAGCATGAGTTCCTAGACCTAGAACTTTTCTGATGGATTATCGAACGTCTGATCTTGCATTACGAATAAACGCGATATCTCATGCTCTCACAAACAACATTGAATATCCATTTTTATTTTATTTCAATAAAATTTATCGATTTACTTGACTGGCCGCAGTGAACGGACGAGATTATTTTTATGACCAAAATTCATGAGTTTTCTTAAAATCTCAAGATTTAAAATTAAAATTAAATCAATTTTATTTTAAAATTTTATTAATTTAAACTTTTTTCTTTTGAAACTTTGTATAAACGTTCTTGGCACCAAAACCAAAAGTTTTCTCCTATGGAGAAAATTTTCCTGGCTTTAGAATTTGAGATATTTAATTTCCAATTTTTTATTTTTACCATCCAAACGCATGTAATGTCACGCGTCGTTAAAAAGTTGCAACAAAAAAAATAAAAGAAACGTGACGTTCAATTTACACCCGTTTAGAAGAGAAAATAAAAAAAAATTGGAAATGAAATTAATCAAATTCTAAACGTCAGAAAATAATTCGTTTTATACAAAAGTTGTTCGTTTTAATGCCAAAAACATTTGAACCAAATTTTAAGGAAANATAAATATAAAAAAAAAAAAAAAAAAAAAAAATTTATTTAATTTTTATTTTTATTTTTATTTTAAAATTTAATTAATTTAAACTTTTTTTCTTTTGAATCTTTGAATAAACGTTCTTGGCACCAAAACCAATAGTTTTCTCCTGTGAAGAAAATTTTCCTGGCTTTAGAATTTGAGATATTTAATTTCCAATTTTTTATTTTTACCATCTAAACGCATGTAATGTCACGCTTCGTTGAAAAGTTGCAAGAACAAAAATAAAAGAAACCTGACGTTCAATTTACGAGCGTTTAGATGGGAAAATAAAAAAATTGGAAATGAAATTTCTAAAATTCTAGACGTCAGAAAATATTTCGTTTTATACAAAAGTTGTTCGTTTTAATGCCAAAAACATTTGAACCAAATTTTAAGGAAATCCTTAATCAACCCATTTTGCGATTCATAGTAATTTATAACTATTTTTTATTTATTTATAATAATTTATAATTTATTATTATTATTACAATAATAATAATAATTATAAAAATAATAATTATAATAATTAAATAATAATTTAAAATATAATTTATAATAATTTATAATAATAATAATAATAAATAAGGTATTTATACCTTAATTGGCAAAAATCCTGGACAGAGTTCCGAAAAGTTTGACCAGAAGCGTTAATTCAATTGTTTTAGGAGTTTAAGGTAAAAATTCGTCTTACAAAGTTAAACATTTTTTTTTTAAATCTCAGTCGAAAGCGATTCGGATATCGCCACATTTTGTTGTCAATTTTTCTGATTTGACAGCTGGGGAGTTACAGGGAGTACGTGAAAAATCTCTGAGGCATCTCTAGGATCGAGAGAGAAGAAAATAAATTGCGGAAAGATGTGCAGGGTACGGGGGCGGACAGAAAGCTAAACGGAAATCCCGGGACGCGTGTCTCGGCCAGTTAGCTTGGCTAATGCGCTCTCTCCCTGTCCTTGTTCTCATTGATATTCCATGTGTCTCTCATCTCGTTGACTGTCCCCGGGACTCGATAACTCGTACTGATCGAATCGTCAGCGAGCGTGCCTAATCTCTTGCAAAATATGTTGCACTCAAATCGCGTCTCAACATGCGAGCATCATTCACTCACATTCATAAATATTCGTGTGTTTATTTATCGACTGACAGATTCGAGCGTGTTTCTCGTCTCTTCACGCGGAAACGACTCAATCGATTTTGATGAATCTTTCATATAAATTAAGCTCGTCAATCAGAACGGCACGGAGGCCACGTGACTCGTTTAGCTAATTTTTCTTTTTTGAAAAATTTCTCCAGTAATCGAAAAATCCGGATGGATGGAAAACGCAAAATNAAAATAATGAAAAAACGAAGCAAACGAGCGTTGTAATTAATTCGTTGTGTAAATAGAAATAAAGTTTTTTCAAAAAGTTTCAAAAAAATTCGATATTTCCGGAATTTTTTGAGATTTTTTGAAGCTTTAAAATTTCTCCAGTAATCGAAAAATCCGGATGGATGGAAAACGCAAAATNATCTCTTGCAAAATATGTTGCACTCAAATCGCGTCTCAACATGCGAGCATCATTCACTCACATTCATAAATATTCGTGTGTTTATTTATCGACTGACAGATTCGAGCGTGTTTCTCGTCTCTTCACGCGGAAACGACTCAATCGATTTTGATGAATCTTTCATATAAATTAAGCTCGTCAATCAGAACGGCACGGAGGCCACGTGACTCGTTTAGCTAATTTTTCTTTTTTGAAAAATTTCTCCAGTAATCGAAAAATCCGGATGGATGGAAAACGCAAAATTCCATTTCGAAAATAATGAAAAAACTAAGCAAACGAGCGCTGTAATAATTCATTATTTAAATGAAAAAAAAAAGTTTTTTCCAAAGTTTCAAAAAAATTCGATATTTCCGAAATTTTTTGAGATTTTTTGAAGCTTTAAAATTTCTCCAGTAATCAAAAAATCCGGATGGATAAAAAACGCAAAATTCCATTTTGAAAATAATGAAAAAACTAAGCAAACGAGCGCTGTAATTAATTCATTATTTAAATAAAAAAGTTTTTTCAAAAAGTTTCAAAAAAATCCGATATTTCGGGAACTTTTTGATATTTTATGGAGCATCGTTATCGCTAAACGCATCGATAATCAATTCATTTCTCGTTCCATTGCACTTGATGGCATTGTTTTCTATGGAGATGGTGGGGAAAAAAAAAAAATTAGTTTTGTGGCTCATGGTATACGAATCTCCAGTAAAAAGCAGGATGTTCCTTGACCCAATTATTTAACAAATAACGACGATCGCGATACCGAGCTTCGTAATACTGTTATACAGTCGAGTCTACATGGTCGGAAGACAGAGATAAACGAAAAAAAACGGAAGTTCAGTGGCACACTGTGAGAGCTATCAAAAAAACTGTCCTCTCACGACCGCCGAAACGCAAGTGAGACAAAGTCGTGGTCGATCTTTCACCATAACAATTCCATTCATGCCATTCATTCATTTTTTATCATTTCCACACATTTTTCCGTTTGAGGAATATATGAATTCCTTGAGAGACTGAAAACGATAGACATTTTGTTCGAATACGTTCGACTAAACGTTTTTTTCGATAATCCCAAAAATAGTGTCATCGGAGCAAGAAATATTTTATAAAGTCTCTTCGGAAGCAAATTTTAGTCGTTCCACTCGTAAAGTTCGCTGACAATTCCGTTAGAAACCAAATTTAATGCCAAAATAACGAAAATTTTTAAATTATCTAAAAATATTTAGTTAAACGTATTCAACAAAATATCGACGATTTTTAACAAAATTTTATTCCCAGTCTAAAGAACGTTTTTTTTTTTTTAAACTAATTCGAGCTGAATTGATATTTGTTTATAAAAATGAATTGGGTCTCACTGAGAAATTTCATTCATCGAGGAAAATAATTTCCAGCAGAAAATCAAAGTTTCAATTAAAAATCCAAGTGAATCAAATAATGTCGAATTATTGTCAAAGATTCGTTATATTCCCGTAATAATTAATTTCTGGAATGTTTCAATTTTGTTACCTTTCAGATCATCGAACGTATTACTCACGACGATACGATCCGTTTCCAGTAAATTCGTTGCCAAATGAGCCTTCGCTTGCATATTTTTGCATTTTTTTCAAATTTATCGTAAAGAGGGCTCGACCGCAGAATGTTGTATTATTATTTTATAATAAAAAGATAATGAATATCGTGCTCGAGAAGTTTTTCCTCTGTGCCGATGGAATTTCGATGCAATTAATTAACACGATTAGCCAATAAATTCCTCGCGGACATTCTGTCGGTGAAATATCGAAATTTCGTTGTTATTAATTTTCGGGTACGATGTTAAATGCTAAATGGAGTGACGCTTCGAGCGTGGGCTTCGTATAGTTATGAATGATACGTGTCATGTGCCCTCACTTGTGTCCGTCGATGATAAGAAAACAGCGTTTCCCGGATGTACGAACGAATAGTATCTGCCATCCCCCGCATTTCCTTTAATTGGACCATCGAATACAAAAAGCGAAGCTCCATCCAGTAGCTGAAACGTGGGGACGTTCCTTTTCTTTTGATTCTCTCAACTTTTCGTCACGAAGATTGAAAATTTATTTTAGAAAATGAAATAGTTGCAAAAATTCAAACAAAAATTCTTTTCACGTCGTCGTCGTTGACGATCGAAACAATAAATTACTCTCGCGGTTCAGGTGTTTTCGTGCCAAGTGCACGTGTGTGTTAATTGAGTTGGTTAACTCGTTTGCACCGTTTCGTCTGATGAACTCGGTAGGAAAAGTCATGAAAGAGTTTCGGAGGTTGTTGAATGTATGGGAATGTAAAACAGAAAGTCGAGCAATCTCACGGCTCGTATGGTCCTGGTGCAGCGCGTGTATATATAGGAAAGCCACTGGAACAGAGAGTTACGAGTGTAAATAAATTTGCCACATATTGCAAAGTTACTGGCCCGTTTAACACCCGCTGGCAAATGCTCCCAAAAAAAAGTCGAAACACAGTCGACGAATTTCTGGAAAACGATTGCAATTACAAACGAAAATATTTGCATTGACATTTTTTAAAGAATTCTCAACATGAATGAAACTTTTTTCTACATTGAAAATTAAATTTTGTTAAAGATCGTCGATATTTTGTTGAACACGGTGAACTAAATATTTTTTCTCCATACCTCGGTCGAAAGTACGTGATTCCCGCATCGATTTCGATGCAGAAAGTGCGACATTCGTGCATTGGTAAAAAAAAAACACGATCGCCCTCTGATCGGGAGCAAAAATTTTTTTCGGCTGCCACGACTGCCGAAAGTGACTTTCTAACCGTGTTTTCTCTAATGTCAAAGTCTAATGTCAGAGCTGTTGTGTTTTTCCAAATTTGAATTTTTTCCATGATCCGTTTTTCTAAGGTTAGAGCTTTTCGGAAAATATCAGAGAATGAATTATTTTAAAATCAAAGTGCAAGAGGACAAATTTCGAAATTTTCGTGAACCGATCGATTTGTTGACGAATGTCCATTTAATAAAAATGAAAACTGTGAATTTCGTGAAAATATCGTTAACAATTTTTTTCATTGCAGTGGTCGTGATAAATATGATGGAAACAAATTTCTGGAATAAAAATCTTCGTAAAAAATATAATTTCACATTACACTGATGGTCGCAACGTTGCGTTCCAACGAAAAAT
>JBAJMU010000003.1:18481850-18530994 GCA_037952995.1 Hyposoter didymator
TTCGCATCTTGGAAGAGTCCCTTATTATAACGAGTGTCTTGCTAAGGCATTTCGCCCCCTTCCATCGTTTGCTGTTGATTCGCCCTGCAGAAATTCTGCTCACTGCACCGTGGCTAATTCTAGTTGGCTTCTGGTACGACGATATTCTCACCGTTGGTCTGATCCTCGTTAGCCCGTTCTCCTTGATACTTCTTCCCTTCGGAACGATAAAGAAACTTTGCTTCGTTATTTATATATATACTACGAATTTGTTTTTTTCCACCAGCACTGACCCCTCGATCTCTTCTCACCCTCTCGATCCAGAAACACCGTAATTTAGACACTCGTCGCACACAACGTGTGTTTCATGGGAATCACGTCTCGAAAGATTTTGAGAAGTAACTCCTCCGGCGAAAGAATCATCCACGAGATTCCAATTTCTTTTCCAACATTTTATCGAGAGATTTCGTCTCGATATAAAAACATCCGAAAATTTTCTCCACAATAAAAAAGAAACAAAAAACCCAATTTTGCTTCCTCATGGAGGCAACTATGTGACGGTACAATTTTTTTTTATGCAGTCTTCGATGTCAATGTCCTTAAAATGTCCCAAAGACTCGAAAAATTGTATCCAGGAAAAATGTCCGGATGTGCAGTGTGTGTATGCATTTTGCTCTGCAAAATTCAAACATTTATAACTCGAGAACGGTTTGAGCTACAGGGCCCCCGTTTCGCACAGATGTTAATCAATACAATCTCTTAATTCTCTGAGATTTTTGTTGGAATTGCTAGAAAAATACGAATTCTACGACATTTTGAAATTTTCAAAAAAAAGCTGTCGACGCTCTAGCTTCCGCAAATTTTAAGATTAATTGCTAATTTTTTTTTATGAATAGAGTATCATAATGGGAGGGTTGGTATTGAATTTGAAAAATATCGGTTCAACGGTTTAAATTTGATGATTTTTCGAATTTTACAAAAATCTGAGTTTTTTTTTGAAAAATCGTTCAACCGCTCTAATTTCTGCAAATTTTGTAAGAATTTTGTATGAAAAAGAGTTAAAGTGCCCACGAGCAGCTGATGCTATAAAAATTAGTCAATGAATCTTAATAATTTGATAAAATGGTGAAAAAGAGCGTGACCCATCGTGCAATATTTTTTATTTACAAAGTTTGACAGTTCCGTCGTATATAAAGATGCATGTTGGTATTAAAAGGATATAGAAAGAAAAAGGATGTTCTTTGCAAGGCTCAGGCGGAATTCGAACACGCCCGCGTCTTTCTTCCCTTTTATCTCTTTCATTTTCAACGAGGATCGAGCGTCTCGGGGCAAAGTAGCTCTGTTCGGATGCTCGAGAACGTATGTCGTAGGTTCTTCGCGGATCATCGCCTCTGCCCGGTCTCTCTCGCTCTTGTGCACTCGAGATATTCTCGATTTTGTCCGCAGCAAGAAAACGCCTTGGTGCAAAATGTCTTAAACTCTTTGCGTCGTTATCGCGCGAGGAGTGAAGCGACCGACGTAGAGCTTCGGAGGCATAAAACGATCGTATATCAAATGCTTTATCGTCAAAAGTTGAACCCGCAGAAATAAGTCCTTGCGCGGGCACAGAAATGCATGGCCGATTGGACGCATAACCAAGAGCCTGCTTCTTGCTCCTGCAAATTATAATCCGCAGTAATAAACCAAAAAATGGAGAAAATAAAATTCAAGCGAAAAAACAACTCGCAATTCATTTTGTCAATAAAATGATTAAACGATCCAATTCATAATCGAAACTTCATCGATCACGATCGTTAACCCAAATGATCGTAGCAAATTTCCGGCATCAACAATTGCAATCGATCCTCGAGATAATCTCGTTTTGATTCCTTTTTATCATTTCATCTCTCAAACTCGATGATTACTTGAAATGTAGGTTTAACCAGCACGTGGATACACACGTTTCACAAAAGCGAGCAGACTTTCCGAGCAATATATACAGGCTGTCCAAAAACCTTGCTACACAGAGAGAATTTTATAGAAAAAAATTACTATGCTACCATAGTTCCTCGATACCATATCGTCCCTCTGACAAATTTTTTCAAAGACATAAGTAATTTGTCATTGATACTCTATCGAAAATCGCGGAAATTTTGACATTTTTTTTGTCAAATTGTGACATTTTTGGCCCAATATCAGATGAAAAATTACTATGTATTTGCTCAAATTTTTCAGAGGGACGATATGGTACCAGGGAACCATGGTAGCGTAGGAATTTTTCATATAAAATTCTCTCCGTGTATAAAAACAAAAAATACAAACAAATAACTCAATCCTGTGGGGAAAAGTCTTGGTATAGTCATTAGTCTATTGATCTAAAAGCCCACAAGGAACTAATTGACTCCAGGATGCTGTCAAAAAATTTCCTCCAATCAGATGACGATTTTCTGCACATCGTAATTTTCATTTTCGAGACTTTGATCAATCGAATGTTTACTGCAACTTTTTCATACACCATTATCTTCATCATCGAAAATAAGAATTTTTAATAAAGTTGAAGAGAAACCACGTGACACGTTTCGAGAGAGACACACACTGAAAACGAAATTTTGTTGGAAAAGATCGATATTTTGTTCGATACGTTGGACTAAACGTTTTTTTTTGAATAATCCCAAAAATAGTGTCATTGCAGCAAGAAATATTTTAGAAAGTCTCTTCGGAAGCAAATTTTTGTCCCTCCACTCGTAAATTTCGCTGGCAATTCCGTTGGGAACCAAATATTCTGCCAAAATGACGAAAATTTTGAAAATATCAAAAAATATTTAGTTTACCGTGTTCAACAAAAAAATCGACGATTTTTAAAGAAATTTATTTTCCAGTGCAGGCAGCGTCGATTATTACGATGCAAATGTTCGCGTGCAACGACGTTGCTTCGCGATGTTTTTTCCTCAAGCTTCGTAATCTACTAGCGGAAGCCAACTCTCGCGGACGCGACTTTTTGGACAGCCTGTATACTCGATATGTGCCTTCAGCCGAAACTCTCGCCTCGAGATAATAATCGGTTTGGCGATCGAGAAGTGGTGCCCCTCTGCTCAAAGCGTTTTTGCGCGGATCGCATTTCTTGTGAGACGAGAGATTACGCACCGATTATATGTTCGATATACACAGCGAGGGGTACACGAAAGCTCCGTGTACCGAGACCGCCCTCTGAGTAATTTTTGCCAATAATCGAGAATAATGACCACAAGTATTCACAGTTCCCAATTGAAAAAAGAAAATAAAAAAAACACTCGAGACAATTTTATGTCGATTTTTTATTGACAGTTGAAAAAAATGTTTATGGAAAGTTTAATTTTTATTGTTTCGTGTTATTTATTCCCAAAAACATTTCTACACAGAAAAGTAGTTGAGAAATGCATCATTTCAATCTCCTAAATGCCTGCCTGACACGTCTTGATTGACTCGTTTATCCAATCTCTTTTACCTCAGTCCAGAAATCGTCTATAATTATCGAAACCCTGTATTTAGCTGTTGGCTCAAAAAGATACCGATTTGCGTTTCGTTCCGACGTCGACTTGGCTCTCGCGATTCATCGTTTCGTTCTTTGAGCTCCTATCGATTAAAGACAGCCAAGCAGTGTCGGTGAATGACAGCCTCACCTCAATGTTAAGGATCGTTACTTGAAATTCGTGCTGCAAAAAAAAAAAATAAGTAAATGAGTAATTGGAAGAGAAAAACAATTGGCGGAGCGATTTTTATTGCCAGAAACAAATTTGTAGCTCAAAAAGAAAATTAAACAATATTTTTCTACGTCAGTTCGATTTTTCGCACTGTAAATTAAATTTTGTTGGAAAAGATAGATATTTTGTTCGATGCGTTCAACTAAACGTTTTTGTGAATGATCCCAATACCGAGCTTCGTAATACTGTTACACAGTCGAGTCTACATGTTCGGAAGACAGAGATAAACAAAAAAAACGGAAGTTCAGTGGCACACTGTGAGAGCTATCAAAAAAACTGTCCTCCCACGACCACCGAAACGCAAGTGAGACAAAGTTGTGGTCGATCTTTCACCATAACAATTCCATTCATGCAATTCATACATTTTTTATCGTTCCCAGACATTTTTCCGTTTGAGGAATATATGAATTCCTTGAGAGACTGAAAACGATGGACATTTTGTTCGAATACGTTCGACTAAACGTTTTTTTCGATAATCCCAAAATCAGTGTCATTGGAGCAAGAAATATTTTATAAAGTCTCTTCGGAAGCTAATTTTAGTCGTTCCACTCGTAAATTTCGCTGACAATTCCGTTAGAAACCAAATTTACTGCCAAAATAACGAAAATTTTGAAATTATCAAAAAATATTTAGTTCAACGTGTTCAACAAAATTTCAACGATTTTTGACGAAATTTTATTTTCAGTGCAAGATTTTCAATTTTATTCAACAATTAATTTGAATTTTGGAAAAAAGGGAATCGTCGAAATGATATTTCTCTCCCTAACGATCTCTTTGGCTGTTCCTTGCGACGTGGAGTAAACTTGTTCGCAAGATACGCTAAATTTAGTAACATGAAAGGGTTATTTGATTAGCGAACCTCAGCGTTAACTCGAAGGGCTTCGTGCGTCCTTATTGGCACGGTTTCCTCATCGGGCCAAAGTCGTCGCTGGAGCCGAGTTGTCTCTCTACTTGGAGAGAGTCTCAGAGAATATACACACGAGAGATGAGTGACGTCAGAATTAATGTGCATCGCGGGAGAACTCGTGGACCGTTGCACTTCCTTGACACACACACGCACGATCTTTCGCTCTCTCTCTCTCTGCTGTCCGTTTCGCTCCCTCGTCTTCTCGCGGAAACCGCACTAAGCATTAGCACGAATTAGTCTTGCGAACGTGTATATTGTTCGCCCAACCTCATCCTCGGTGTACCAAAGTGCTGGGCTGTATGTACAAATTCTGAATTTCCACAGTAACGCACACACAAGAATTATTATCGTTTGGCTACTGCCACGGGAAAGTTGAGCGTTTCACGCCAAATTTTCACGATTTTTTTCAGTCACGAATTTTTCTCGTTCGAGTCTCTCGAATAATTCCAAAAAAATGTCAAATGTTTTTCGTCAATTTTCTGATCAATGATTTTCCCCCGCACGGAATGTTCTGCACATTGAAAAGAAAATTTTGTTGGAAAAGATCGATGTTTTGTTCGATACGTTCGACTAAACGTTTTTTTGAATAATCCCAAAAATTGCGTCATCGTGGCAAGAAATATTTTAGAAAGTCTAATTTTTGTCGCTCCAATCGCAAATTTCGCTGACAATTCCGTTAGGAACCAAATTTACTGCCAAAATAATGAAAATTTTGAAATTATCAAAAAATATTTAGTTTACCGTGTTCAACAAAATATCAACGATTTTTAACAAAATTTCACTCCCAGTGCGAGATTGAGGAAAAAAAAGTACGAAAATTTGAGATTGAAAATAAAATTTTGTTGAAAAAGATGGATATTATGTTCTATACGTTCGACTAAACGTTTTTATAAATAATCCCAAAAATAGTGTCATTGCAGCAAGAAATATTTTAGGAAGTCTCATCGGAAACAAATTTTCGTCGTTCCAATCGTAAATTTTGCTGATAATTCCATTAGAAACCAAATGTGCTGCCAAAATAACGAAAATTTTGAAATTATCCAAAAACATTTAGTTTACCGTGTACAACAAAATATCGACGATTTTTAACAAAATTTCAGTTCCAGTGCATATGGTCGTCCATGTCTTCTGCTTTCTCGTTGATGTTCTTTGCCCTAATTCCAATGATCCAACCGGAACCACAGGCCTGCGGTGATTTCGGTTCTTTTCACAGCACGAAAGTAAAAATAAAAAACGACTGAAAAGAGAGCTGCGTTAGGGGTCTGAATATCGTGAAATTTCGAGCATAAAATCGAGTCTTAAAGGGTGTAAAGGAAGCGAGATTACAGGTACGAGCGTCAGGAAAGAAAATGACGGAGGGCACGTGCCCCGATTGCAAAAAAAGCTCGTACTCGAAGGGCAATTGGTGCCCTCGAACGACGATAACGATAATGAGTAGTTGCTGTATATATAAAAATACAAAGTGTGCACAAAAGTCGTGCCAATCATCGCGCAAACTTTTGATGTAGAAAATTTTCAATCCGAAAATCTTCAGCGAGTTTTCTTGAATTTCGACCTCGCAATACGAATAAATCGTCGATACAAAATTTCTTGGGACAGCCTGTATAATCAGCGGCAAGATCACAAGCCATTCGTTTCCTGTTAACGCCTTAATGACATTTTTTTTCCTCAAGAAATCCCCGATCGCTCAATTATTCATTCATTTCCTTTTCAACTTCTGCGACTTGTGGTTTTACTCAGGCGATAGAAAAAACTTCCGGTATGATAAAATTTGATCACGTAAATTCGGATGATTCACGAGAAGTCTCGAGGCGAGCTAGTTAAGTTTTCATTCGGCAAAGAGAAAATAATGGACGCGGTTAAATAATGAGCGTCTGTTGCGATCTCAAGCTAGCGAAGCAGCTGAGGTTGTTATCATTATTTTCTCACTCGTATGGAATTGAAGCTCCAGCGTAATTCGGATCTCTGGTCATTCACATTCACTATTCGTCGTCGTCGTCGCGTCGCGAATCATTTTATCAATCTGTTACACACGCTCGGCCAAGTACTCGTGGGCGTTTTTTCGTCTTTCGTATTTTTCTCTCGTCCCGCGCGCCGAGACTCATAATCACTTGATTTATAGCCAACAGACTAATCAACCGACCTAGGCGCTAACCATTCACACAAACGGCCACGACCATACGTCGCCACCATTTTCTCAGATCTCTTTAACTTTTGTTTTACGTCTATATCCTTCCCACCATGCATTCGACAAGTTTAGCCATGACTAATTCATGCACACCATGAAACTGATAACCCCCATGGCTATGCTGACCTCGTTTAAATTTTGAGCGTCGAATCAACGTCAATAAATAAATATTCGACTCATTCGACACCATATCGCACTTGCTCCAATAATTAGCGTCGATGGAGGCGAGCACCGGAACTTTGAGCCTCACTCTAGCCACCTTGGGGTGCAAACTACCCCAGGCCTGTGACGGAAAATAGTCATTTTTTCACTTTTGTTGGTTTTACCATTTTTTTTAGTGTACTTAAATTTAATTTCTGGCTAAATGGAGTAAACAATTTTGAAAAAACGCTTTCACGATGTTCTACAACAATTTTCGAGTCAAAATATTCAGTAGTTCATTTTTTATAACGATTTTTGTCTCTGGGGTACAAATCTACCCCATGGTGGCAAGCTCGCAATTCTACAGAGGAAAGAAAAGTTCTCAAATTTAATTTTTGGCTGCATCAAGTAAACAATTTAAAAAAAAAGCTTTCACGATGTTCCACAACAATTTTCAAGTCAAAATAATTCAGTAGTTCATTTTTTATAACAATTTTTGTCTCTGGGGTACAAATCTACCCCATGGTGGCAAGCACGCAATTCTACAGAGGCAAGAAAAGTTCTCAAATTTAATTTTTGGCTGCATCAAGTGAACAATTTAAAAAAAAAGCTTTCACGATGTTCCACAACAATTTTCAAGTCAAAATATTCAGTAGTTCATTTTTTATGCCAATTTTTGTCTCTGGGGTACAAATCTACCCCATGGTGGCAAGCACGTAATTCTACAGAGGTGTGGCGAGTAGAGGCTAATGAATAAAAAACGAGTAAAAAAATGATCAATTTTTTTTTTTTTTGGTTTTTCAGCATCACATAAAATTGAGGCATGGAAGGCACAGNATTTTTGTCTCTGGGGTACAAATCTACCCCATGGTGGCAAGCACGCAATTCTACAGAGGCAAGAAAAGTTCTCAAATTTAATTTTTGGCTGCATCAAGTAAACAATTAAAAAAAAAAGCTTTCACGATGATCCACAACAATTCTCAAGTCAAAATATTCAGTAGTTCATTTTTTATAACGATTTTTGTCGCTGGGGTACAAATCCACCCCATGGTGGCAAGCACGTAATTCTACAGAGGTGTGGCGAGTAGAGGCTAATGAAGAAAAAACGAATAAAAAAATGATCGATTTTTTTTTTTTGGTTTTCCAGCATCACATAAAATTGAGGCATGGAAGGCACAGGAGGCAGCACGCAAATAGTTATTTGCCGAGTAGTTTCGTGCTCGACACAAATGAGCCGGAAAGGGGTAACTGGGGACCTTGGTCACCACCGAGCTCCTGTTCAAGATCCTGCGGTGGCGGTGTAGCTCATCAGACCAGACAGTGTCTCGACGTTGAGTAAGTATACACACCGAGAAAACTCCCTATAATTATTTATCATTTACAACTTGCTGCACGAGGCTCTACTAAGCTTTTAGAAATATGCAATAATCATCCAATTACAATCATTAAATTAAATATGATAATCAGATTTTTTTTCTTCACGTACTTCACGTTTTTTTATTACTGTTTCATTTTTTACGAATCGATTTTGCATAAATGCATCTAATCCGCCGAATGCCTCGTAAATTTTTGTACACGTGGGTCGGGGCATAATAAACAGTACGGTTAATATTAACATTACGTGACTGGAATTTATAAATCCGGAGCTCCCTTGACACACACGTCAGCAAAATTTATTTACGAGGATTACATCGTGGATTTAATTAATAAATTATTTCTTAATATTCTTTAAACATCGATGACACAAAGCTCCACATAAATTGCGTTTTAATGAAACGTTCTCGCGAAAGGCTAAGTACGTGTTTGGAAAATATGGAAATTGTGGATTTTTAGTCTCTTAGTTATCAATGAGCTCTAAAGGCCCAGGATACACTTTTATCGTCCGATTCAAATGTATTCGCCGCGTTAATCCCGAAGCATTAAATTTGTGTGTCATTACACGTAAATATCGCTCTTCCCAGTAGCTCGTATTTCTTGGGCCTACGATTTATAGCTCTCCCTCTACGTACAGGCTGTCCTTAAAGTCGTGCTTAATATTTTGAGCGTAAATTGATTCTGGAAGCGAAGGGGAAAGGACGTACAATTATACGTTGGGTTTCGTTTTTGTAGCACGAAATTTTGGTCTTGGAAATATAATTCTCGTTAATTTTTTAATTTTTGAGAAAATTTATCGAAATCTCTTCATTTTGCTTGCTCATAGAGGGAGGAACGGTGAAATTTTTATTTTTTACAGTTTTCAATGTCAATATCCTTAGAATGTCCCAAAAGATCGAAAAATCTCATCGAGAAAAAATGGCCGGATGTGTGTGTGTGTAAATACGAGTTTTACGACATTTTTGAAATTTTCAAAAAACGCTGTCGACGCTGTAACTTCGGCAAATTTCAAGATTTATGAATAATTTTTTTTTTATGAATAGAGTATCATTGTAGGAAGGTTGGTATTGAATTTGGGAAATTTCGGTTGAACGGTTTAAATTTGATGATTTTTCGAATTTTATGAAAAATTGAATTTTTCGAAAAATCGTCCACCCGCTATAATTTCTGCAAATTTTTCAAGATATTCTGTGTAAGTCTCTACTTGCTCTTTACTTTTTAGAAAAGTTGTCGAAATTTTATAATTTAAATGCAAATACAAAAAACGCTGGGAATTGAATTTTGCAAATTGCTTTATCAAGATGCTCAAACGCACGCGATATGCTCGAAGCTTCCTGTGTATGAGGAAGCTGAAATCAATAATATAGTTCCTCATAAAGGAAGATTTATAGCGTTTCGAATTTTTTTCGTTCTGTGACTTTGAGGACACCTTGTACATGCTCTTGCCACCCACGAAGCTGCGAGATGCATTTTACATTATTACCTGCTGCTGGACACTTGCTCCATGATGACAAAGTATTTAGCCGAGATCCAGAGGCTCATTTAGCACGTCTCTCTCTTTCCCCAGAGCTCTCCGAAGTGCTCTCTGCATTTTCGGAACATAAATACGTGTACGGATGCAAAATTCGTGCAGCTCCAAAGCGCGCGTGTGGCTAATTCATAATTTGCATGGGTTCGAAACGGCACGGGCATGAAAGCCCGTTGAAGGGAAACCGGTTTCCGTTTTTGTCACAAACGTCACGAAAAATCAAATTTTAATGGCTCATCGTCTCTGCTCTCGCGCGGCTGGAATATTCGTAACCCTCCAAGCGCGAGAGACTCGGAATTATTACGTGAATTACGATCTTACGAAAAAGAAGCATCTCGTTGCGTTTTTCTTTCTTCAATAGTTTTTCCTCCTTTTTCTTCCGGGCAAAAAGTTTCTCATTCAAGCCGTTCTCTTCTTTTTCAACGTCATAAACGTCACGAACCGCACAGGGCTCTTCCTTTCATTCCCGGCATATAAATTCCTTCGATTTTTCTTCACACCCAGCGCAAAAACGAACGGAGAAAGAACGGGAAATACGTGTGAGCTCGAACTCTCGCTTCTGCCTCTTCCTCTCTCTCTCTCTCTTTTCCTGATAGTTTATGAAACGCGAGCCAACGATCTGTAAAACCCGATTAGAAATTCCTCCATCGATCCAAAGCATCCATGCATTTCTTGACCTATATTTCCCTCGCTCTTTATGGCCGAGAAACAAGATTTTCGGTTTCCCCCCCGGCATTTCGTTTCTTTACAAATCATTCCATCATTTTTTTTCCTTTTTTTTTTTACAGTAACAATGGCTACGACCGGTGCACAGGTGCCAAGAAGAGATTCTTCTCTTGCAACTTCCAGGTGAGCCAATACGATTATATTTTCTGCTTCCAATCGATCGATTAACGTATCGCACGATCGCCAAACGTTTCGGATTCTTTCTAAATTTTGTACAAACTTTCTTGGCACGAAAACTGAAAAATTTTTCCTATGAAGAAAAATTTTCTGACGTTTAGAATTCGAGATATTTAATTTTCAATTTTTTTTTATTTTTCCCTTTTAAACGCATGGAAATCGAAGTCACGTTTCGTTTAAAAGTTGCAAGAAAGAAAACAAAAGAAACGCGAATTCAATTTCCACGGGCATAGATGAGAAAAATAAAAAATTTGAATATCTCGAATTCTAAACGTCAGAAATTTTTTTTTCATACGAATTAAATTTTTTCGCAAGGAAATAATTGGAAATTAAATATCGCAAATTGTAAACGTCAGAGAATTTTTCTTCATGGGAACAAACTGTCAGTTTTGGTGCCAAGAACGTTTTTACAAAATTTCGAAAGATAAAGTCGTTTCGTGAGAGTCAGTGACTCGCCACTCGATGCAAGTCTCGACGCTTTTGGTTTCGTTCGAAATGATTGAAATTTCTATCAATAATTTCGTGCACAAGTTTCGATCCACATGAAAGATTGTTCTCATGAGCGTCATATACGCAGTAAACAGGGCCGAAAGTTAAATAGGAAACAGCTCGACCATACATCATCGAAATTATACAAAGACGTGTGTGCTTCTTCTTCAAATTCGATGACGTCATATCGCCTCGGCTGTTTAGGATTGAAAAAATATTTTCGATGAAATTCTATATCGACGAGTCCCCCCTCGCGGTCGACACTAATGCTGGTGTGTTGAAAGAATTATTTTGACACTAATGGGCGTGCTATTGACAGTTATTAGCATTAGAAAAATTCTTCGTATATATTGATCGAAAAAAATCGAAGAAATCGTGTAGGATTTCGTTCTTCAGAATTTTTCATGGTTTCAAATTTCAAAAACTCCCTACAGAGCCCTTAATCATTCTTCTGAATGACGCGATTAAAATAAAAATAAACATTTTTGAAAATTCGTCTAAAATTCTAACATCGAGATCGCCCCAAGACGCGATCCATTTTGACGAGAAGGAAACCACTGGAATATATGCGAAGAAAATTACGTCGTTCGAACTCCGAGCAGGAAAAAAGTTGCACGTTAAATTTTTTTTTATTCGTCTGCCTGTTGCCTGCGAATTTCGGGAAGTGAATTTTCCCCACGACGTTCGTCTACGATCGGAGTGAAAAAAGTTTTGGTCAAGGGAGAATAAAAGGCGAAAGAATGGAGTTGAACTTTTTTTATTCCGATGGGATTTCCGGTACAAAAAAATTTCAGGCTCGAAGTGAACTGAAAATTCCAGTTTTTTTTTCCACATCGAAAATTTTAATGGGAAAATTCAAAATTATCGATATTCACGATTCTTTTTTTTTTTTTTGCGATCGAAGTATTTAAAATTTGATGATGAACCGGATTTTCCTTGAAAACCATAATTTGACCCTTTTTACGATATCAGAGGCCACTCGCGATCTCCAACGCCCACGACTCCAGGGACACCCTGCAGTTTCGTAAGAAAATGTTTCCCCTAAATTCTCGCTCGGCGGTCCCTCGGGGATTCCCCGACGTTTTTTTGTCGCTCCATCGTCATCTTAGGAGAGCGGTGTCGATTTATTGATATTACCCTTTGTATCCTCAGGCCTAAGCATCCTCGTCCCCACTGGACCACAATTTTCCTCTCGCCGTCCGCAAACTTTTGCATCTATAAATTTTTTTTTTCCCAAGTTGTCCAAGGACACGCTCCTCTAGAAATATTCTGTTGGTCTCTTCGGCTCGGACGCGTGCTAATCACCGATGTATCAGAGTTTTTATTGACCCCCTTTTCCCTCGGATAAATGGAGACTGCAGTTAATGTCAGAAATTGTTTCGTCCCCAAAATTCATTCCGGCGAATTGCCTCTAGAGCGTCGTTGGACCTTGATTGTTCCTTTACATTCCCATTAGTTTTATTTTATTTACACAACGATTTTCATTATCCAAAGACCTTTCGCTCCCTCTCTAGACAGCAGACACTGGGAATGAAATTTTGTTAAAAATCATCGATATTTTGTTGAATATCGTAAACTAAATATTTTTTTATAATTTCAAAATTTTCGTTATTTTGGCAGGATATTTGGTTTCTAACGGAATTGTCAGCGAAATTTACGAACGAAACGACAAAAATTTGCTTCCGAAGAGACTTTCTAACATATTTCTTTCTGCAACGTAAATTAACTCGAATTGGGATGAGGAAATTGACAAATATTAGGATTTTTTCCAAAGATTTTCATTTTCCGGCTTGTAAAACGAGATTTTTGATATTTTTCGAATCAAGCAATTACAACAAATTTGTTTGATTCGATGTACTTGATAATTTGAGAGAATTCAATAAACTAAATAATTTTTTGGAATTCACGTAAATTAATTCGAACCCCGATCAGAAAATCGACACGAAAAAGCAAATTTTCGTTATTTCGGCAGTATATTTCGTTTCTAACGAAATTGTCAGCGAAATTTACGAGTGGAACGACAAAAATTTGCTTCCGAAGAGACTTTCTAAAATATTTCTTGCTGCAATGACACTATTTTTGGGATTATTTAAAAAAAACGTTTAGTCGAACGTATCGAACAAAATATCCATCTTTTTCAACAAAATTTTATTATCAGTGCACCGTAAATATTTGTCTCATGAATCTAATTTTAATAATTTTCTATTTGCACAGGAATGCACAAATAGCACGACAGACTTTCGTGCTGAGCAGTGCGCCGAGTACAACAATATCGAATTCGAAGGTGTTTATTACGAGTAAGTGCTGTTCCTAATAAAATAAACACATCCTGACAATCGTCCTGAACATTTTTACACCCTGGACAGTCCGGAGACTGCGGAGGAATAAAAAAAAACTTTACTCAATCAATCTTTTGCGAAATTCGCTCGTGTAGATCGCGAACCGATAAGTTTGGACCTTTGTAATTTTTTTATTTTTTTATTTATGCAGTTGGATTCCGTACACCGGTGGACCGAACAAGTGCGAGTTGAACTGCAGGCCGAAAGGCGAGCGCTTTTTTTACAGGCACAAGCTCAGCGTCACGGACGGAACTCCTTGCGATCTTGAGAGGAACGACGTCTGTGTCGAGGGGAAATGTATGGTAAGCAGCGATAGAATCATTTCTCGTACGCAATTATTCAGCGATCGAATTCCTTCTGTCATAAGAATTTCGAGTTGACGAGCCGCCTCGATTTTTTTAGCCCGTTGGCTGTGACATGATGCTGGGAAGCGAAGCACGAGAGGACGCTTGCCGAGAATGCGGTGGTGATGGATCCGATTGCAACACCGTCAAAGGAATCTTCGACACCGACGACCTTCAAGTCGGTCGGTTAATTTTCGTCGAAAAAAAAAAACGAAATTTTTTTTTTTTCTTGTATCACCGAATTTTTATAAATTACGATAGATTTCCAACTGTTTCTCGTTTCTGTTTGAATTCAGGCTACATCGATATTCTTCTGATACCTCAGGGCGCAACGAACATCGTCATCAAAGAAATTTCACCTTCGAACAATTATCTCGGTAAGTGTAATGAAAAATTTGGAATTAAGGGCGAAGGATACGTCTCGTTCGCGATGTTTTATTGATCAATTTATCCGACACAGCAATTCGCAATACAACGGGATATTATTATCTTAATGGACATTGGAGAATCGATTTTCCTCGGAGTCTCAGATTCGCTGGAACGATATTTCATTACGCCAGAGAACCGCAAGGTTTCTCAGCACCTGACACTATCACAGCTCTCGGACCTACCACCGAAGCCATTTACATCGTGGTAAGTGTATTTATCCACGTCCGAATTAATGGATCATATCGCGTCCACCATTTCCCTACGTTTCTCCAAATTTAACCCTCCTTTTTGGCAACAGCTGCTCTATCAAGACAGAAACGTTGGCGTTCACTACGAATACAGCATTCCTAAAAAGTTCTCTCAACAAGCCGATCCTGACAGCTACACTTGGGTTACCGATGAATTTTCCGAGTGCAGTTCGACCTGCGGAGGTGGTAAGAAAATAAGACAATTTTCCATACATCGAGCTTGAAAATCCCTGGTTGAAAAAATGAGGCTGGAAACTGTAAATTTGCTGTTTTTTTTTTTTTCAACATTTTATCTAATTTCATAAATCAAAGGGGCAAATTGAATTTTTAAACGTTTCTGCAAAAGGTTACAAATCCCGGAGGGTGAAGTGCGTAAAACGTCGTGACAACGAGCCCGTCGACGACAAACTTTGTGACCGTCAGCTGGAGCCCGATGACACAGAAATCTGTGGCAACGATCCATGCCCAGCCGAATGGGTTGCCAACGAATGGGGGCCTTGCAGTAAACAGTGCGGCGAAGGCGGCGAACGTACGAGAGAAATAAAGTGCGAACAGATTTTGGCTGGTGGTATTCCAACGATCGTTGATGATTCAGAGTGTCTGGAGAATCTGGGACCGAAGAACGAAACAAAAGAGAAATGCAACGAAGACGTCAACTGCCCGAAATGGCACGAAGGCCCATGGAAACCGGTAGGGATTAGAAAAATGTTATTCTTCTCAATACAAAGTCAAACGTAGGATAACATTTCATAACTTATTTGTAAACTATGTAATTTTTCAAAAGTGCGACCATCTGTGCGGAGCTGGCAAGCAAAAGCGACGAGTAATTTGCTACAGGAAAAACGAGGAAACGGGAAAAATCGAAGCGCTCGATGACTTGGCTTGTGCGGCAGAGCCCATGCCAGAGAGGGAAAAAGCTTGTGAAAACAGGCCATGCGCTGGTCTCGATTGGGTCACTTCTGAATGGAGTGGCGTAAGTAATTTTTACCCTTTTTTTCTTTCAATACTTGGCGTCAAGACGCTAAGGCGTCGCTAGAGTAACTTGTTCTGACAAAACTCTCCGAACATCGGTACGTTTGATGCGCCGTTAATGAAGCATTGAGCAATTGGCGTTTTATCGACGTTTTTCATGTTTTTTGCAAATTGATTAATATTTCGTTAACGGCGCTTCGGACAGACAAGTGGCTAAGGACTTTTCGTTTCGAAATTCCGCAATAAGACGATTCTGTAAATATTGGCATGTGACTTTTGGGACACCCTGTATATCGTTTCTGAACGAAAAGTCATTAATTTGACCGATAACGCGTGGTGAGTTAAATTTAATTTTGTGGAATTTAGTGCGATGAGAAATGCGGATTGACACAAGAAACGAGAACAGCGCATTGCGCGACCCAGGACGGCACGACTTACCCGGAGGAAAAGTGCGACGAGAGCAAAAAACCGGAACTAACACGAAAATGTGAGAATCCGAAGAGCTGCGAATTTCTGTGGTACACGAGCCAATGGAGCGAGGTAAGTCGTATATCCGTGAACATAAAGGAAAATAGCGCATTCTCGATTATCTTCAAACTCTCTAAATACGATGTAACATTGAAAAAAAATTTTAGTGCTCTGCAAAATGCGGAAAAGGCATCCGATCTCGTACAGTATTCTGCGCCAGCATCGAGGCTGACACGATAAAAAAAGTAGCTGATGAAAAATGCGATTCTGCCAAGAAGTTCAATGACACCGAAGAATGCCAGGCCGAGATCGAAGAGTGCAAAGGCGAATGGTTTGCTGGTCCATGGAGCAAGGTTCGCCACCATCATTTTCATTATTTCATTAACAAGTCTCTCATCTTTTAGTTTCACCAACAAAATCGACTCCAGTCAACACTCGAACTCAAAAAAACCATCTCAACATTCAATCGTCTCATTTTTTCTATCCCATCAGTGTTCCAAACCTTGCGGAGGAGGTGACGCGACCCGCAAAGTCATCTGCTTGAGAAACGGCACCGTCGTGCCAACGAGCAATTGCGAAGTTGACATGATAATGTTCGGCAGTGAGACTTGCAACGAATTCACTTGTAGCGAAGGTCAGTTATTTAATTCAACATTCCACAGGCTGACAAAAACATTAGTGACCATTTTACTCGTTGTTTCTTGCATAAAATGAAACTTCGTGTTAGAAAAGCTCAAAAGAAAGAAAAAGATTATTTAGTGTCGTAAATGTTGAACACAGATGAGGTCCTGCCGGTGGAACCAGGAGAGACCCAAGTGCCAACGGACGAGGACGAAGAGTGCGAAGTTTACGAGGACGAGGAAAAAGATTTCGTCACGTTCGATGCGAACTTTGAGAGCGAGGAAGACAACGAAGTGGATTCGACTGGAAAAACACGCTCGCCTTTCGATACGGATAGTTCAGGATTCACAAGCATAGACGACATGATGTTGAGCGATGCGCCGTACAGTAGAGGTGACATAACGCCGGCTGAGGGAGGAAGTGGCAGCGGAAGTGGCGATACCGAATATACTGGCGACATCTTGAGCACGATTTACCATACCGATTCATCAGGCTCAAGCAGCTTCGAGTCTAGTTTCGAAGGAAGTGGTGCCACCACGGACGAGATTTCGAGTGAAATGGAAACGCTATTTACGAGCGGAGTTACCGAATCCGCGACCAGTGAGGTTTCCGAAGAGGAAGAAACCGGCAGCGGTTTTACGGAAACCGGAGAATCGATCACAACGATGGAAACAAGTTCTGGATCGAGCGATGTATCGACGGAAACGAGCGCTGGAACTTCAGACGCGAGTGCAACTTCTCTGTCGGCCGAAACTTCCGACATGACTACGGAGACATCCGTGGAATCATCAACCAGCTCCGAAATTTCGGGTAGTACGGACGCCTCGGCAGAGAGCACCGGAATAACGGAGCAATCGACCATGGAATCGGCAAGTGAATTCAGCACCGACAACGAGCTCGAAACGACAACTTCGGCGTCCAGTGAATCGTCCGCGTCCGAATTCAGTACCGATATGACCACTACCTTGACCAGTGATTCCAGTGAAGCTTCGACCGACGCTACGAATGATTCCGATGCTACAGAATCGACTGGCACGCCTGATACCGAACCCACCGACACTACCCCAACCGATAACACCGAATCCACACCAACCGATGTTACGGAAAGCACTTCCAGTACTGATTCCACCGTGAGTGGAGAAACTGATGAGACTACGGTTGATTCTACGACCATCGGTTCGAGCGATACTACGGAGGATGCGGAAACCACCACATCAGGAACAGCAACTTCCGAAGAAGGATCCGAAACTTCGTTCACTTTCGGTGACGTTAATAGCGAATACGATCCCGACAAAGTAACCGAAAGCTCGGTATCAGAAAGTGAAACAACCACGGACGCCGAGCTGACGACCGACGTGACAAGTTCGGAATCGGTGACTGATGGATCAACTGATTCTTCTACAAGTTCCGATGAATTCAGCTCGACCGTATCATCGGATGAAACTAGTACCACCGACGGAACTCCGACTTTGGAGTCACAGAGCACCGTGGCATCGGAAGAAAGCACCGACACTTCGACAACGGACGAAGTAACGGAATCATCATCCGCAACGGAATCCTCATCCGCAACAGAATCTGAAACTGCAACCGAATCGGGAGCAACTACTGAATTTGGCGCTACCACTGATTCTTCGGATTTGACAACGGAAACCGGAACTACGTCAAGTGACTCCAGTACGGAATACGTAACGGGAACATCCGTCAGCGAATCCGAAAGCTCAACTGTATCCGAAGAATCTACAGTTTCGGGTGAGACATCGGCAACGACGGAGATCGGCACAACGGGCAGCGACATGACAACAGAAACGAGAGATGAATGGGACGATCTCACCGGTCAATCTCACATCACAGATTTCTGGACAACCATAAGCCCCGTAGACGCAGCAATTACTCGAGAGCACAAAATGCGCAAGTGTCTAGTACCAAAGAAGAAATCTTGCAAAAAGTCCGAATTCGGCTGTTGTTACGACGGAGTAACAGCGGCTCAAGGTCCGTTTGACAAGGGTTGTCCAACGCCGAAGACTTGCGAGGAAACGGTCTACGGATGTTGTCCGGACGGCGTTTCGCCATCGGCTGGCCCGAATAACGAAGATTGTCCATTCTCACACTGCAACGAGACTCTGTTCGGCTGTTGTCCAGACGGCGTAACAATTTCAGAAGGCAATGAAAATGAAGGCTGCAAGAAACCCTGCAACGAGACCGAATTTGGATGTTGTCCGGACAAGGAAACTGCGGCTAGTGGTAAAGACAATCTTGGATGTTGTAACGCGACGACGCATGGCTGTTGTCCGGACGGAATAAGGGCAGCGAGCGGACCCGATCTCGAGGGCTGCGAGGACGAGGAAACAACACCCGTAACCTCGTGGACCGAAAGCGAAACCAGTGAATACGAAAGTACGACGAGTATGTCAATCGAAGATCGGGGTGGCGAGGATTGCAATAACTCGACTTACGGCTGTTGTCCGGATGGTCGTAAAGCATCGACCGGAACAAACTTCGAGGGTTGCGGAGTTATTAATCAAGATAATTGTACAGCCTCTTACTTTGGATGTTGTCCGGATGGCGCATCAGCTGCTTTGGGCCCGAACAATGAAGGTTGCCATACGCTTTGTGACACCACGATCTACGGCTGTTGCGAAGACAATGCAACACCAGCCCATGGTCCCAATCAAGAGGGTTGTTGTCTCACGTCAACTTTCGGATGTTGCCCGGACAGTATTACTCCAGCTCGTGGAGCTGATTTCTTCGGATGCGGTTGTCAATGGTCTCGATTCCGATGCTGCCCGGACAACACAACAGCGGCTCGGGGCCACAACAACGAAGGCTGTGGTTGTCAGTACACCCCGCACGGTTGCTGCCCGAACAGATTCACCCCAGCGAGTGGTCCGAACTTCGAGGGTTGCCCCTGCCACACTTATCAATTCGGCTGTTGCCCCGATGGCATCACTGTCGCTAAAGGACCTCACGGACAAGGCTGCGGATGTGAACACACAGAGTTCAAATGTTGTTCGGACAACCGAACGCCTGCTAGCGGACCGAATTTTGCCGGATGTACTTGCGGATCCTCCAAATTCGGATGTTGCTTGGATGGAGTGGAGGAAGCTCAGGGCGAAAACTTTGAAGGTTGTCTCAGCGTGCCGAGTAACCCTGGAGCAGCTTGCGGCTTGGCACGAGATCGTGGGCCCTGCCGAGACTTTACCGTTAAATGGTTCTTCGACACCGAATACGGCGGATGTTCGAGATTCTGGTACGGTGGCTGCGAGGGCAATGACAATCGTTTCAAGACCCAAGAAGAGTGTAAAGAAGTTTGCGTCGCACCGCCCGCTAAAGAAGCCTGCAATCTGCCCAAAATCGCAGGCCGCTGTGAAGGCTACCATCCGAAATGGTATTACGACACGGAGAGGAAACAATGTGGACAATTCATCTACGGAGGATGTCTCGGCAACGCCAACAGGTTCGAGACGCGCGAAGAGTGCGAGGGACTCTGTGCAGCACCCGAAGGCGTTGGTAAGGGCCATCCGAATTCAGTTCCAAACGAATCTACAACCAACTGCTCTTTCGCTTAATCACAACTTAACATTCCACCGAATTATTCGACCTTCAGATCCTTGCGATCAACCAAAGGAAAGCGGACCATGCAAAGGCAACTTTACGCGTTGGTACTTCAACAAAGAGCGTCAAAGTTGCGAGCAATTCGTCTACGGCGGGTGTAAACCCAATGACAACAACTACCTCACCGAAATTGCCTGCCATCAGCAATGTCTTCAGCCAGGCCATAGTCGCGGTAAGCAACCGCAGCCCCATCTTCTCTATCTTTCTCACAATTTGTATTGCATTCGTCCCTCTACCGATTGACTCAGCAACTTGGATCCCCCGAAATGCATCCGATTAACCAAGTAAATCGGTCATTAACTCGTTTTCGGTGATCGTAGATTAGATATCGATGCGGGATCGCGCGTTTTGGTGAATTGGGTAGATTTTGAGGATTTTGTCTTTTCTTCTTTTTACCAGAGACAGAATTTCGATGAAAAAAAAACATGTTTGCAGTAAATGACAGCTGGAACGAGTGCTCTCTAGCGAGGAATCCCGGACCGTGTCCGGGCTCGTTACTGCGCTGGTATTACGACGCAACTACTCGTTCTTGTAGACAATTCGTTTATGGTGGTTGTAAAGGCAACGCCAATAAATTTCGAACGCGCGCCGACTGCGAGCGACGTTGCCCATTTCGAGGTATACAAATAACACAGAACGGGAACAAACAGCCATTTTCAATAATCTATCTCTCGTCTGTGTAGCCCTGCAATTTTATAGGCTGGAAATTCGCTATTTTAGAAGCCATTTCGCACCGCAGCCCCAATCGCTACTGCACACGATCTCTAAACCCGCGGATGACCCTCGTAAACGATCGAGCTCCGGGGGTTCAGATCTTTTTCTTTTTTTTTTCTGGTGACGGGCAATTTCGGGTCAAAAATCGGCTATCCGTAAAAATGCAGCAAAGAAACTTTTATCTCTTCAAAATCACGTTTTTTTTTCAGTTTGTAAACAAATTTTACGTCAAATTTCGCAGTTTCGCGAATTTATTTTTTCATCTTTTTTTATTTATTCTCGTGAAATTGAATGAGATTTCAGAGTCTCATGAAATTTAGATGCTGCCAGTTGCTTACGAAACAGTTATGGAAAAAAAATCTAATTTAGTGGTTTCGGAAAATTAGCAGGTTTTAGGAATTTATTCTCACGTCTCTCGCATCTCGCATCGCTAATCGATATTTTTTTTTTCAAGAATATCAACATCGTTGACTAATCGCACTTTTGATTATTTAATTAAACGATTTAATCAACTATTTTATAAGGTTCTGGTGGATTTTTAATGACTGTGATTAATCTTTTGGACTTTTAACAAACTCAAGATTTATCTTAACAACGCATGCTCAATTGGTTGGTTAATATGGTAACAGATTCTTGTTCCCTTCCCCGGGACGAGGGTAACTGCACCGAGAAGCACTCGAGATGGTTCTTCGATAAATCGGAGAACCGTTGCATGCCCTTCTATTACACGGGCTGTGGTGGAAATAGAAATAACTTTGACTCTAGACAAGCATGTGAGTCCGATTGTCCACCCAAAATTGGTAAGAATTTTTCATTCTTCCGAATTCATAAAAAAATCTCATTTGGAATAAAAATTGCTTCGGAATTTCTACGGAAATTTTCTCTTCATTTTTGAAACGTGATGAAAAAATTGCGATTAACATTTTTAAATAAACAAAAACAGAACAAGACATTTGTCTGCTGCCTGCCCTGCTCGGGGAATGTCACAATTACACACAACGTTGGTTCTACGACTCTTACGAGCAACGCTGTCGACCGTTTTATTACGGAGGCTGCGGAGGAAACGGCAACAATTTCGAGACCGAGCGCGATTGTTCTGGTCGGTGCGAAAAGTCTCTTTCGACCCCAGCGCCACCTGCAGTCGAATTCAAAACTGGTAATCGTCGTTATCCGAACTCCTGAAAATCAAGCGTGTTATCGCAATTGAATAATTTTTTATTTATCGTCAATATTTAGATTTCTGCTTCCTTCCGGACGAACGTGGCACTTGCAACGAAAATAGTGTCAAATGGTTCTACGACAGTCGTGACGGTATTTGCAAGCAATTCCACTATTCGGGATGCGGCACCAATGGCAATAAATTCGACACGAGAGAAGAGTGCGACTATCGATGTGGCCAAGTGCAAGGTCAGTCGTTATTCCCACAGAAGATCATTCCCAAGATGAGCCTCGATCTAAAAACCCATTTTTTTACCTTTAAACTATAAACCGGAGTAAATATTCGTCCCAAGGGTTTCTTGTCCGTAAAATCGTTCAGGGAAAACAAAAATTGTATCGCTTTTCGGGAAAACCGTCTAACTGCATAATTACCTAAATATCGCCACCGGTTCGGAGTCCTGGGGATAATGATCATCACGAAATATAAAATACAATTAAAAAAAATAATAATAATAAAATAATAAAATAAATAATAAATGAATAATAAATAAACAATAAATAAATAATAAATAAATAATAAATAAATAATAAATAAATAATAATTAAATAATAAATAAATAATGATATAAAAAATATTCGTACACATAAATGATTTTGCTAAATTAACTACGAAATGAGCTGCGACAGGAAAAAGTAAGAAAAGTCCCAAATTCGTCAAGCCTCATGAGAATGTTAAAATTTTCAGATCCATGTCTCATGCCCAAGGTCGTGGGTCCATGCAACGGATTCGTAACTCAATATTATTACGAGCGTCGAACGGATACGTGTGAAGAGTTCGAATACAGCGGGTGTGCCGGAAACAAAAATCGTTTCCAGGACCGTCGGGCTTGCGAGGCAAGATGTCGACGCGACAGAGAGCCCTCGAGGAGAAACGAAACGAGCACGATTTCGCCCGTGCCGACACAAGGAACTTTACCAACCAGTCCGATCTGTCTTGCACCCGTGGACGCCGGCCCTTGCGACGGCGACGTCACTGCTTATTACTACGACACGACCTCCAAATCCTGTCAAGCTTTCATCTACGGAGGCTGCCAAGGAAACGCCAACAGATTCCAAACGGAGGAACAGTGCGAAAGACTCTGCGGACGATTCCAGGGCCAAGGTACGCGTCTTCTTCGATCTCCGCAGCGTCCTCGAGGATTTTGAGTCCCAAATCGCGAAAAACTCATTTTTTAGAATTTTTTTCCAACGTCAATGATGCAAGGAAGAAAATAACAAGTTCCTGTCGATTTTTGTGTCTCCAGACGCTTGCAATCTGTCGTTCGACAGCGGACCTTGCAGAGGCGCGTTCCCCAAAATTTATTACGACCCCAGTGCTCGTATTTGTCGGGAATTCGTCTACGGCGGATGCGACGGTAACGCCAACAGATTTACAAGCGTTCCGGAGTGCGAGTCGGTCTGTATTCATCACGAAGAACCAGCTCCAGCCGGAAACGACACGGCCCTCTCATCATTTGGTAATTTTTGTCCGCAATCTTCAAAATTTCATTTCGACGGATAATTAAGGGGATGCACGTTGACTAATTAAGGAATTAACTAAAAAAAACAATGAATGGGCTTTTTCGTAACTAACCGGGTGCAGAAAAATAATCGATAAATCGATCCGATGGCGAATGTTGAAAAAAAAAAAATTTCCTGCAATTCTGTCGCTGACGTTTGACTAAAAATAAAAATATTAACGATGGTGATGGTCCAGCTATCTGTCGAGAGACCGTGGACATTGGATCTTGCTCGGCTGGCAATTTCAAACGATTCTACTATGACGACGACCGTCAAACTTGCATGCCATTCCTCTACACCGGTTGCGGTGGCAATCGTAACAACTTCAAGACCTTCGAGTCGTGTCTTAACACCTGTTTCAGGAGTAAGTTCATCGTCCAGTCGAATAAAGCTTGTATCAATGTTTCTGCATACCAGAATTTCACCTGCTAACACGTAGCGACTGTCTCGATTAACCTTTGCTCGCCACCTTGGGGTACAAACTACTCCGGGCCTGGGAAACACTCATTTTCCCACTTTTGTTAGTTTTAGCTTTATTTTAGTGTACTCAAATTTCATTTTTGGCTGCATAGAGTAAACAATTTAAGAAAAAAGGTTTTCAGGATGTTCTAGAACGATTTCCAAGTCGAAATATTCAGTAGTTCATTTTTTATAACAATTTTTGTCTCTGGGGTACAAATCTACCCCATGGTGGCAAGCACGCAATTCTACAGAGGCAAGAAAAGTTCTCAAATTCAATTTTTGGCTGCATAAAGTAAACAATTTGAGAAAAAAAGCTTTCACGATGTTGCACAACAATTTTCAAGTCGAAATATTCAGTAGTTCATTTTTTATAACAATTTTTGTTTCTGGGGTACAAATCTACCCCATGGTGGCAAGCACGCAATTCTACAGAGGCGAGAAAAGTTCTCAAATTCAATTTTTGGCTGCATCAAGTAGACAATTTGAAAAAAAAAGCTTTCAGGATGTTCCACAACATTTTTCAAGTCAAAATATTCAGTAGTTCATTTTTTATAACAATTTTTGTCTCTGGGGTTCAAATCTACCCCATGGTGGCAAGCTCGCAATTCTACAGAGGCAAGAAAAGTTCTCAAATTTAATTTTTGGCTGCATCAAGTAAACAATTTAAAAAAAAAAAGCTTTCACGATGTTCCACAACAATTTTCAAGTCAAAATATTGAGTAGTTCATTTTTTATAACAATTTTTGTCTCTGGGGTACAAATCTACCCCACGGTGGCAAGCACGCAATTCTACAGAGGCGAGTGAGGGTTAACAAATTAATAGAATGATTTTTCGTGAAATGAAGCTCATGGGACGATTTTTCTTTTCCCTTGCTCGTTAATCGCTTCGAGGTGGAGCTGCAGCATGTGGAAAAATATCGTAGTCGAACAATGTTGAAGTTTGCGTCGTTGGAGAACTGAATTTTTCAGAAAAACTGAGACGATCGTACTAATTATTAAAATATCAAATAAAAAAAAAATAAAAAATTGTGTGTCAACGATGCAAACTTCAATATCATCGAAGGCGAACAAAGTCTCGATTTTTATTGTCGCCCCCACAGTTTCATTGATTTCCCTGCAAATCATTTCTTTACTTTTTTTTTNTGAAGCTCATGGGACGATTTTTCTTTTCTCTTGCTCGTTAATCGCTTCGAGGTGGAGCTGCAGCATGTGGAAAAATATCGTAGTCGAACAATGTTGAAGTTTGCGTTCCTGGAGAACTGAATTTTTTAGCAAAACTGAAACGATCGTACTAATCATTAAAAAATCAAATAAAAAATGAAAAAATTGTGTGTCAACGATGCAAACTTCAGTATTATCGAAGGCGAACAAAGTCTCGATTTTTATTGTCGCCCCCAGAGTTTCATTGATTTCCTTGCAAATAATTTCTTAACCTCGTTTTATTTTTTTTTATCATTAATTTTCCTGAACAGCGAGTAACGAGATCGACGTGGGCGGTAACGAAGATCCGAAAGATCCTTGTGCAGAGGCTCACGAAGAATGCGACATAATACGGTGTCCCTATGGGAAAGAGGCGTACGTCGACAACAACAATTGCAATCGTTGCCGTTGCGCAGATCCTTGCAGAGTTTTGTATTGTCCCGACGGCACGAGGTGTTCCATAACTCTCGTGGCTACTGGCGATGGCACCGAATATCGTGGAGTTTGCAGATCGAGTAAGAAACTAATTTTTTTATAAAAAAACGAAAACCTGGAAATTGAAATTTGCAAATTGCTTCCTCGAGATGAAATTCGATAAAATGAAGAAGGAAAAATCTTTTTTAACAGCTTCGAAAGCAGGAAATTGCCCCGTCGTTTCAAACAGCACACGCTGCGAGCAGGAATGCTCGACCGATGCCGATTGCGGCGGAGACACGAAATGCTGTGACAACGGCTGCGGCACGTCGTGCCTCGAACCAGCCCCGCAACCACAAACAACTTTAGCTCCGATTTTCAACATCACTGCTCCTCCCTACGGCGCTGAACCCGCTGTCATCAAACCTCCTGAGCAGCCTCAAGTCAGGGCCGAAGAAGGCTCGTACGTCACGTTGACGTGCTACGCTACCGGAAACCCGAGACCAGCGATAACTTGGAGAAAAGACACGACTGTGGTGAGTGGAATTGCAAAATTTTCCACACACGCGTTCCAACTTTTGAGTAAAAAATAAAATGACAAAAAAAGTTCCTGAATTCGCAAAAATAAATGATCTGGATCCATCATAATTTCACTTTTGCCCGAACACTTTGTTGACAGTGGGTCTTTCTGACCCGAACCGCAATTTCAACGAGAAAAGTGCAGAAAATTATTCTGCAGAGAACATTTATTGAACAGGAAAATTGAACTTTTTTTTCCAAACCAAAACGAAATTTCAACGGAGGAAAAATTCTGCGTTTAAAATTGTTTCAATTTTTGTTTTTTAATTTTTTATTTTTTGAATTTAATTTGTTGAATTTTGAAAATTTAATTTAAATTGAATTTAATTTTAAACATTTATTTTAAATTTAATATTAAAAAATTGAATTAAATTTAAAAAATTGAATTTAAATTCAAAAATTGAATTTAATTTAAAAAATTGAATTTAATTTCAAAAATTGAATTTAATTTCAAAAATTGAATTTAATTTCAAAAATTGAATTTAAATTAAATTTAAAAAATTTAATTAAATTTAAAAAATTGAATTTAGATTTTAGAATTTAGATAAAAAGTTTAATGTAAATTTAAATTAAATTTAATTTAATTAAATTAAATTTTGTTTTGATTTGAATTAATAAAATTTTAATTTTTTAAATTAAATTCAAATTAAAATTTAAGATTTAAATTCATAAATTTTAGATCAACGCTGCAGAGAAGAGACGTCGCATATTAAGCGACGGGTCCCTCCAAATCATCAATCTGTACACCTACGATCGTGGCACTTACGTATGCACAGCGGATAACGGACTAGGACCACCTGCACGAACGGAATATCATCTCGAGGTCACAGGTAAGAGGAAATTCTTTGATCACGATGGACCAAAGAGGTAATTGAATGGGATGCTTGGGTGAGCGTTGTGTTGTAGTAACCTCAGGAATTGGTGCAACCGTCGCTAGAAAAAAAAAAAATCATCTCGTTATCTCGTCCGTAGAACGAAAGAAAAAATTTACTCACGGATCCGATTTTTCTGTCCTGCTCAAGGACACAAAATTGTTGCATAAAAACATCTACTTGATTATTTCATTTGACACAAAAATTTGTTCATTTTTTCAAAAACAAAATGACGTGAAAGAGAAACGTCTGCACCGATTCCTTCGAATGTAGACGATCACTCTAATATTGTCTTGGACGTTTATCGTCACCCTGGGAATGATAACTGTAGTGGAAAGTGTTTGAAACCCCGAAAAGAAAATTCTGTTGAATAATATGGATATTTTGTTCGATACGTTCAACGAAAACGTTTTTTTTTTTAATAATCCCAAAAATTGTGCCATCGCAGCAAGAAATGTTCTAGAAAGTCTCTTCGGAAGCAAATTTTTGTCATTCCACTCGTAAATTTCGCTGACAATTCCGTTAGAAACAAAATTTACTGCCAAAATAACGAAAATTTTGAAATTATAAAAAAAACTATTTAGTTTACCGTATTCAACAAAATATCGACGATTTTTAACTAAATTGCATTGCCAGTGCAAGATTGAGGAAAAAAAAGTACGAAAATTTGAGATTGAAAAGAAAATTTTGTTGAAAAAGATGGATATTATGTTCGATACGTTCGACTAAACGTTTTTTTGAATAATCCCAAAAATAGTGTCATTGCAGCAAGAAATATTTTAGAAAGTCTCTTCGGAAACAAATTTTTGTCGTTCCACTCGTAAATTTCGCTGACAATTCCATTAGAAACCAAATTTACTGCCAAAATAACGAAAATTTTGAAATTATAAAAAAATACATTTAGTTTACCGTGTTCAACAAAATATCGACGATTTTTAACAAAATTTCACCATAAAATGCTTTCGTTGTTAATACATGAGAAGCGAGTAAGGTTTGTGGGTTTATTAACGGTGTAATGAAAATTCTTAGAGCCGCACGACCATTCAGCTGCGATCGTAGGAGAGCCGAGCACCTTTGTCACTGTAACGATGAATTCTCCAACGGTTTTGCACTGTTACGCTATGGGTTGGCCAAGGCCATTCGTAACCTGGTGGCGCGGTGATCGCATGTTGCCTTTGTCTTCCGAATATTACGAGCAAGACTCGGACTATACTTTGCTAATCCGTTCGGTAACGATAACGAATCTCGGTGTTTACACGTGTCAAGCTTACAACGGTATCGAAAGACCTGCCTCATGGTCGGTGACTCTCCAAGCGATCGGTCCCGTTTACAACCTCCGACCCGACCAACTCGAATATGCTCAATATCTTGTCCAACCGCCCAAAAGACCCGACAGACCTGTTACCGATCGTCCTCAATATCCTTACAGACCGATCAGGACTCAAGCTCCAGAAAACCAAACATATGCCCCGATCTATCCAACGGCTCCTCCGCCTCGTCGCCAACCCTACACTCCTCGACCACCTTACACTCCTCCACCTGTCATTCCCATTATTACCGAGCCACCGGCGTCGTTCCCCAATCGTTACAAAGGTAAGACTCCTTCGTGGGCCCTTGGCGGATTAATCCGATCGATTCTTTGCCCAAGATCTTCCAAAATGTCGCACAAAAATCTTTCTCATGGCGATAAATTTTTTTTTAAAAATTCAAAATCCTTCGAAAATATTTCAGAAAGTGATAAAAAAAATTTGTCAATTCTGCTTCGACTTTAATGGAATTTACAAACAATTGGAAAACCTTCCAAACGATTTCCAGAATTAAAGAAAAACCCAAATTACGCGAAACGTTGGGAAAAGTTTTTTTAAAAATATTTTGACATTTTTATGAGAAACCACACACGAAATTTGGTGACAATTTGGAAAAAAAATATTGACAACCCTTGCGACTATAAATCGTGGGAAAAAAATACAAAATACTAAAAAAAAATTGAATCTTTGAACAAGTTGACCGAACCACGAGGTCGATCCAATCCGCCAGGGGGCCAATAAAAAATTAATTGACTCTCGCTTGCTGCGTTGAATTTTTTTATTTTGTAAGTCACTGTCGCACGTTGCACGATGCTTTTTGAAAAAAAAAATAACGCTTAACCGAGCATGTTGCATTGACATTAACGATTCTGCAAACCACGTCGTCGTAATGCCAAAAAAAAGTCTCGATTTTTCAATCTCTTCGCATTGCTCTCTCCGCGTCAATTTTTCTTCGAGTTTGGCTAAAAAAAAAATCTGTCAATAAATCGCAGTACCGGTCAGCGTCAACGTGAGCACGGACCAGACCGAGTATCCAGTAGGAAGTGACATCAGCTTAGGCTGCACCGTCGATGGGTATCCGATCCCAACGGTTCTCTGGTACAAGAACAACGATCTCATTCGTACCGACGACCGAATAAAAATATCTGGTGAGTCACCACTCCATCACATTTCAGACATTTATCGATTTTGAAAAATTCAAAAAAATCGAAATTTTTACATTTTTACGATTCTCGCAAATTCTAGTTTTTTCTATTTCGCAAAATGGTTCAAAAATTATCGATCTTTGTGATAATTTGACGAATTTTTCTTCGTCTGCATTGAAAGTCCTGAAAAGTTACTGTTTGCGGAGAAAAACAAAAATTACATTCGCAATTTTTTGCTTCATTCACGATTCTTCGTCAATGTTCGTGTTTTTTTTTTTTTTTTGCAGAATCAAATCGACTTGTTATCACGAGTGCAACGAATAACGACACGGGCACGTATCGGTGCGAAGCTTCGAACGAAGAGTCGAGTAGTTCATCGAGCCTGGATATTCGCGTCGATGGTAAAAAAATTTTCCTCTATTATTTGTCGACACGAATGAAATTTGATTTTTTGATTTATGAAAAATTGAAATTTCGCGCAATTTTTTTTATATTTTCTTGATGTGGTTACAATTTTCTTGATCGTTGGCTTAACATCGACCGTTGAATCGCTCGGCAGGTTTGTACATCCATCCGGACTGTCAGGACAACGCGTTCTTCGCAAAGTGCGATTTGATCGTATTCGCAAAGTTTTGTCAGCACAAATACTACGCCAAGTTCTGCTGTAGATCGTGCACAGAAGCGGGTCAATTACCAGCGAACGGTTCGCATCTGAACGAGGCGAAAAAACGAAGAAGAAGAAGTCCGCTGGAGCGCTGGCTCGGTTAAGCAAAAAAAAAAAGAGGAAATAAGAAATAAGGAAGAGAAAATAAAGCATGGAAAGAATGACGTGAGTAACGGGGAGAGGAAGGAGTTTAATGAAAATCAAAATAAAAGCCACTTAAGCATTGTAGTTGAGTATTCCGAGAGAGCAGGCCATGAAAAAACTGGCGAACTTGTGACACAAGCCTGGGTCGGAAATAGCTTCGTCCAGTGGCTTGTGAAAAGCCTGACGATAAAGAAACGGCGAGGAGAAGAAAAACGATACCGATCGTTGAGAAAGTGGGAGATTTTTTTTTTTTTCTTTAATAAGATTTAAAAGAGATAAACCGCAAGTCGGAAAGAACGAATCGAATCTCGTTCACTGCCAAAGTCTTAGAAGGTCTATACTTACATATGTAGATACTAAGTACCAATAATCATATTAAAGACTCGTCGCGTCGAGTCGAAGCAAAATAAACATTTCGAATCGATGAAAAAAGAGGAAGAAAGAAAAAATATATACTGAGGAGAAGAAAAACTCAACGACGTGACGTCGCTGACACTTTTAAGGCAAACACACACATTTTACCTTTTATAAAAACACTTTAAACCGAACACACACACATATCGTTCGTCAAATATCATGTGTCTGTGGAAGGAAGAATCTAGCTTAAAAAAAAGCTGAAGAGAAAAACGTGTATGTGGTAAATTTACGTAGTAACGTCGCGTGCGTTTATTCCAGGCACTGACGTTCTTTGTATAACGAATATTCCGCTATGTACGAGATATTCCGTAGCCAAAATTTTGCAGTTGGAAAGATGCTTCGATCCTGAAGAAATAAGTATTTGGAATTTTTTCTCTACGACCCACCGTTCGCGAGATATCGATGAATCGGTAACGGACGCTTCTGATTGGCTGTCGCTGATCGGTGAATATCTCGCGAACGGTAAGTCGCACAGAAAAATGTCAAAGGACTTATCGTTTCAGAATCGTCCGCTCTACGCAGCCTATTTATTTTGGAATTTTCGGAACAGCTCGTATGTATATATATGTATACTTTATTAACGAATAGTTTGAATAATAATGTAGAACGTTTTCGAGGCGATTTAGGAAGGTAATTACGCTATTTTCACGCGGGGACACTATCGCGTGCGAGAAGCCCGTGCGAAGATACAAAAGAAACGATTTATCTCTGTCATTCACTCTCTCACGAATAATTCCACAAACGAACAACACACCCACACGAGCACACACGTATTTGTACAGTTGTAGTTAATCAACGATGGAAAATCGTTGGGTCTAGATTTTCATGCGTACGTGCTTCTGCTCTCGTAGACTCGTTTTATTTATTGATCGATCGGTGAAGACTGTTTTCTTGCCCGTAAAAGTCTTCCTAACAAAAAACTTGACAATTTTCTAAACGCCATAAAAAATGTTTCGCTCTACCAACGACGACCATCAGTTTAGCTCGAATCTGACCTTGACTCTTATCACGCCATAGGCACTCCGAAGACAATCCACTCCGAGAAACATCGAGTAGATATTTTGTAAAACGAAATAATGACGAAAAATGATAATAGATTTAAAAAGTAACAAAGTAGTGTAAAGAACAATGTTTGTAAAAATAAAATGACGCATCAACCGAAAATGCGAGCACCAAAAAAAAAAAACAAAAACAAAAAAACTTTAAAAAATCGTGTAGAGCACAGGAAAGATTTTATACCTGTACGTGAATAAGTGGAAAAGGAAAAATCGGTGTTTACTGTTGGGACGAATGACATTGCTGCACTTTTGCAACGACAAACCTTTTTCACATATCGATTTTGAGCCTAAAACAAACGCCTCTCGCGCGTCGGAGTCAAAAAACACACTGAACGACACAGACTAATGTCAAGACACGCACACAGTGCCTTACTATTAAGAGCTCTGAAGTAAAAATTGGAAAAGCGAATAAAATCTCGTGAATATGTTTTAAAAAAAAATGTAATTAATAATAATCGTTTTTAATTTAGTCCCCGGGCTGGATGTTGATTATCGATCTGACAGGCTGCGACCATTTCGGAATTCTCAAATATCAATGATTTATATATCAAAATATTAAAGTTAATGTTTCAAACGACAACTAAATTTCTATTAATATTCCCAAGACATTTTCAAACTTCTAGTTTTATCGAAACAGAGCTGTATTCTTCGTATTACGAGAATACATAGAGTGTAGCTCAGATATTTAGACATTTAAGGACAGAAACAAAATGATATATATATCGAAACATGTCACTGATTATTCATATTTTATTGACAATAATAACACTTAAGAGATTTTAAGGAGGTTCCGCTATGGTGCAGGGAATAACGAATGAGAGACACAATTCCCAAATAAAAAATGACGATCTGCTTTTCGTTGAGCAAGCGATCCGTTGCCAAACTCATAAAAAATGAGATGTTTCGAGCATTCTGTCGATTTTAACTAGAAATATCTCCTCCAAACATTCGTTGACCCCGTTTTTTTTTTATTGATTCAGAATCCTTGGAGTTTTTTTTGTAAATTGAATTTTTCATACGCTCTTTATCTAATCGCCAAGTATTTTTAATATTTTTCTCATTTCATAAGAGTAAGAAATTCCCGTAAAGCCAATCAACATATTTCGTTTTCAGATTTTAATCTAATTATCGCTCTACTAGCGGGGCCTCCTTAATTACACAGAGAAATTCAATATTCCNTTTCGAGAAAATTGAACACTAGAGTTTACATGTATAAGCATAGGAATCAGATATATACAGGTCTATCTTTTGCATATTGTAAACTCCAATTATTCGACAACTATGTAGACGAAAAATTTGAAAAAAATTGTGTCATCGTATTTGATGCTAAAGAATGTTGTCACCAAATTTTATTAAATTCTTATCATATTGTCGTATGTAGCCGTGTCAAAAGCATAGGAAAATTCGAAATTATTAGAATTTCATGAAATTTGGTGAGTATATTCTTTATTATTACATATAAATATACAAATTTTTAAAGATTTTTCTTTTACATCATTTTCGAGAAAATTGAACACTAGAGTTTACATGTATAAGCATAGGAATCAGATATATACAGGTCTATCTTTTGCATATTGTAAACTCCAATTATTCGACAACTATGTAGAAGAAAAATTTGAAAAAAATTGTGTCATCGTATTTGATGCTAAAGAATGTTGTCACCAAATTTTATTAAATTCTGATCATATGGTTGTATGTAGCCAACCTCTTTAAGGAGGTTCCGCTATGGCGCAGTGAATAACGAATGAGAGGCACAATTCCCAAATAAAAAATCACGATCTGCTTTTCGTTCAGCAAGCGATCCGTTGCCAAACTCATAAAAAATGAGATGTTTCGAGCATTCTGTCGATTTTAACTAGAAATATCTCCTCCAAACATTCGTTGACCCCGTTATTTTTTTATTGATTCAGAACCCTTGGAGTTTTTTTTGTAAATTGAATTTTTAATATTTTTCTCATTTCAAAAGAGTAAGAAATTCCCGTAAAGCCAATCAACATATTTAGTTTTCAGATTTTAATCTAATTATCGCTCTACTAGCGGGGCCTCCTTAATCACACAGAGAAATTCAATATTCCATAGAGACGTTTTCTTTTCTATTTTTTCATATCGTGTGTTTCAGTTTTTCGATAAAAAAAAAAAAGATTTTCATTTTTACAGCGTTTTTTTTTTTTAACTACGCGATCATTACGTTACGTCGTTGATCATTTGTTCGTCGTACTTTTCTCGGTACGGAATATATTCGTCACGTTTAATGAAACGCAGAAAATTCTACTGCAGCGCTAAGATCGAAAATTAATCGAAAATGCAATGAAAAATGAGAATAAGGAGTTTATCGATATTGGAGATTTTTTTTGTTGCATTTAGTAATTATTGTCATAATTAATAACGCGTTATAAAATTATATTGTATTTATAATCGATATGGCGATTGATTTATTTCATTGTAACTAATAAAATGTAAATTAGACGTTAATTGAGTGATTGGTCGATTTTTTTTGGACCTTTAATTCGGATGTTTCCTCATACTGAGCCTCGCAACGCGATTCGCGTTCATGAGGAATCTTTTGTGCTGCTCCTCGATCATCACCGTTCGTTGCATTCTTTCCGTTGCTATTTGCTCGATTTTGTCGTACAAATCACTCTGCACCGCTATGCACTTGCGAAAATCTTTACGGTCCAGACGATACACCTCACAAACTTCGATCGCCAACACACTCGCTACTCTTCGTTGATCCTGCACCAAAAGTGCCACCTCGCCGAAGTGGGCACCGTCGTCCAAATGGCAAATCTGTTTCAATTATTTCAATGAAACTCTGCAAATATTTTGCAGTTCATTTTTTTCTCATTCTTCAAAATAATTCGGTCAAAAAAAATGGTAACTGCGGGAGCAATTTTACGTTTTTTTTTTTCTATTTTCTATTTCGATTGAAAAAAAAAAATGTGAATACTTCTTTGCCTGTGGGCGTGAGGACAGCGACCGTTCCACTTGCCAAAAAGAACATGCAGTCGCCCTGAGTTCCAGCTTTTACTATGACGTCGTTCGGCAGATACAATTCGAACTTTAAATTCGCGACTATCGAGACGAGAATGTCTTTTGGAAGGCTACGAAAAACCGCAACATTTTCCACCAATCGCCTTCCAGAATGGAGCAAAATTTCTTGACGTAGTTGTTCTTCGAATCGCGAGTTTAAATTAGTTGGTTAGTGGCATCGAATTTTTTACAAGAATGTCAACCGATTATTCTGAATTTTTTGCTTCCTCTGTGTGGAAGCGAAAAATCGACTAAATCGATCTAATGACTACGAAAACGATGAGGAATGAAATTCGGAATACCAGAGAGACCCTTCAGAATTGTTTTCTCCCGAAAGTAGCTGTTCCTGTACCGATGCTGATAATAAGCAAATAATCGTCTTTTCATGTACGGAGGCAACTGTTTCTGTCTCGTGTAAGCAGACAATTGGTTCATTATTTCTTGGTACTTGGATTCAGCCGCTTTGCTGACAGTCCTAATCTGCAAAAACATTACTGCAACACGAAAAAGAAGCCTGAACGAATAATTTCATAAAAATTGGATCGCCGAACATAGTCTCGTTCTCACCGATGATGTAGCCCTCGAAAATTCGACCCAGGAACATGAGGATTGTGCAAATAATCGTATGGCCTTGAGTCCTGGGTTCAATTCCCCCAAAACCACTAGCCAAAAAATTTTGGATCACAATGAAGAGAGCGTGACGATATCTCGCAGGAATTTCTTCCTTCGGAATATTCGACACCCAACAATCCTCGCATTCCTGCAAATCCCCATAAATAACTCGTCAGAATTTTCGTTCAAATTCTTGTTTTATTTTTTTTTCTCGTTTTTTGTTTTATCGTTGGAAAAATTCTTACTTCCGCGGTTATTCGTAAGACGTACATGATGAGCACTGGGGTGACGTAACAGAGACAAGCGAACCAGTGAATTACGTACAGAGAAAGGAGAAGAATGCTGACCATCTGATGAGTGAATTCCTTGATCTGCAAATGCTGAAAAATATTCCTCCCTAAAATAAATCGTGCCTTTTATTTTTGTTGGAGTGAGAAATAAAAATTTCAGGTTTTTGGCCAATACCACGAAGAGCTGATGGACGTAAGAGTTGAAAGTGACGTATCGAGATATTTTCAACAGAGGTATGAGGTTTATCAGTGCAACCATAATTGAGGATTCTTTTCCAGGAGTTTTTCTCCAATTCAGAGTGATACGATCGTAGGGAAGGGACGTGAGAATATCGAGGAGGAGAAAACCTTTGAGATATTTTCTGCAAATTAAAAAATCGTAACTATATGATGGAACACAATGAAAACGACAGGTCGCGTACATTAATTTTTGTAATTCTTTTCAAGGACGTTGTATGGCGATGGGCAAATCTGAATTTTTTTTTCAATTTTTTTTTTAGTAAAAAATGGTTCGCGAGCCTAAATTCATAGAAAAAAGTTTTTACCAATTGTCTAAAAAACTACATACTCTAAACTCGAGATTTTCCGATGTAATCTGTATTTTTTAGATAATAAACAAAATTTCGAAATAATTCTACGACCGATTTTTTTTGAAAAACTAAATAAAGCTTCTTCGATGTTGCATAAAAGTGAATGCGAAGTTTTAAGAGGCTTCACCATTTAGAAATCGAAATACTTAATGTTGAAAATTGCAACTTTCAACACACGCTCTTACGAGAAACTACTGAAAATTGTGATTTTTATTTTGCGAGCCCAAATTCATTGAAAAAAGTTGTTACAAATTGACTACAGAACATCATACTCTAAATTCAAGATTTTCCGAGGTAATCTGTATTTTTTATATAATAAACAAAATTCCGAAAAAATTTAACGACCGATTTTTTTGAAATACTAAATAAATCTTCTTCGATATTGCATAAAAGTGTATGCAAAGTTTTAAGAAGCTTCACCATTTAGAAATCGAAATATTTAATGTTGAAAATTGCAACTTTTATAAATAAATATCGCGACTTCCACATTGCGAAACCGCTTGAAATTGCGCGAGCTATTAGACATTACTTTTCTCTGTGTGTGGTGAAAATATAGAGGATTTCTATCCATAAAAAATTTAGCAAACAACGTCCTTAATTATCGCACAAACTCAAGCAAAGAAAATCACAAATTGTTATAAATCGCCAAGTGAATTACTTGAATACTTTTGACTGTCGGAGATCAATGACCATTCGTCGATTGGAAGGAACACCAGTGAAGCAATTAAAAATGATGTCCAACCAGAAAAAAGCGTAAATCGCAGGATTTATGGTGTCGATACGAACGAGTTCGTAATCCAGGACAATGAAACTAGTCATGAAGGGAATGGTAATAAACGCTATGGCGTACACAACGGTCATAAAACTTTCCCACAGAAATCTGCAAAACCGAATTTTATTTCAATTTTTCATTCAACGAAATTTTATTTTTCGATTTTTTTATTTTTTTTTTCCCAACACACAAAAGTCCTGTCGATAAAAAATCGAAAGAGTAAAAATACCTGACAGGACTAAACGGATGGATGATCCACCAGTCCGACAATTGGCATTGCCTTCGTCTCTCCCTCGTGACAGCTGCCAAGCTGTCAGCCCATTTGCTGGATATTGGATGTCGATGGCTCATCAGACACAACAATTTCCATCGCTCGATCCATCTCGAGGATTTGCCAAAAGGTGGCAAAAAGCTGGGAAGAGCAAGTTCCGACTTTAAAGTCAACTCGCACTCGTGCACGTGTTTCCCAATTTCCTCTTGCATTTATTTGTCAATCAGAGAAGCCCGAAAAAACGAAGACACCAATTTTCATTATTTTCGAAGAAAATTCTAATTACGAAAGTCTCGAACGTCAAATCGCCAACTTCAAGACTCCCCAGATGTAAATATAACGATTCATTTATTTTCAACATTTTATCAGTAGTATAAAAAGTATAGTTTCTACTTTTTTAAACTCCTTCATGCGTATGTACAATTTTTTCTTTCTTTTCGTTTAAAAAAATCATGATTTTTTGCACTATTCTAAATTTTACACTCATTATTATTATATTTCTTAAATATTTTCAGTTTCCACACGACACTGAACGAGGATTCGCTCCGGAAGCAAATTTGCGCACGGAATAAAAATTCAATAATCCTCAAATTTCCAATTAATTCGATTAACTGCAAAAAAAAAACAAAGTCAACTTTTGGAATCGAAAAAAAAGGAACACAGCGCGTTAATTTTTGCGTGCGACGATTATTCAGAAAATCGATGCTGCAGATTCGCACCATTGTCCAGCCGAAAGATAAATATTCAATTTTCCAAGAACAAAATTTTCACAATATCCACAAAACCGCAAAAAATGCTCGGAAATACTGGAGGGCACTCGGCTCCGAAAAATAGCCCTCCAAGGGTCACCGCAGCTCGAGTTTTCGAAGATAAAAATTTTCCGTGTCGCGTTTGCCAAAAAAAAAACCTCTGCCAACGTACGCAGGACCATGACCAAAAAATCCACTGACAGGGACTCTTCGTAATCGACGAAGTGAGAAATGTTTCATTTTAAAAATTCACCGACTGATCCCTCGCCACAAGTTTCCAGCGGAAAAGAATTTTCAATTACGTGGAAATACGTCCAACATCACTTTGCATAAACGTTAATAACTTTTGTACACTATGTGTACACGGAAAGAATTTTACATAAAAAATTACTATGCCACCATAGTTCCCTCGTACCATATCGTGCCTCTGACAAATTTCAGCATAGACATAGTAATTTTTCATTCATATTCTATCGGAAATCGTAAAAAACGAAAAACCTACACTGGGCGAATCTGAAAATAAAAAAAATAAGGAAAAAACGGGCCAGTAAAGTCGAAACCTAAACAACAGGAATAGACAGTAACACAAAACTTGAAAATGTATTAAAAAATATGGATAAAGAGAAATTTGAATGAAATGATAATCGAAAATCGCGTAAATTTTGACATTTTTTATCACATTTTGACATTTTTCGCTCAATTATGAAAAGTTACTGTCTCTTTGCTCAAATTTCTCAGAGGGACGACATGGTCCCCCGGAACTATATGGCAAAGTAATTTTTTATGTAAAATTCTCTCGGTGTAGTTTTCTGTCACATGTAACACGATTATTTCATTATTTATCGTACGCGATATCGCGGTATTTATATTTATCGAGATATATGGAGGTGCCGTCGTCGTAGTACGTGATTGGTTGATAAAAAAAAGAAATTTGTATAAAAAAATAAATATCTTTGAAAAATTGAGTGATTTTGGGAAAAAAAATGAGAAAAATGGAAAAATACGTGAACTGACGAGGTTTCGAATAATTTGGCGATTATTTTAGTCAGTGAAGACCAATGCCAAATAATTCGCGACTCATGCTGTCAGTTCTCGAAGCCCGACGAAGTTGACTACGCCGACGAAACTCCTTCCATCAGACGGACGCCCTTTTAACACGGAGGCTCGCGGTGATCGAGGGTGGACGGTATCCTTCGTATCCGCCGGACTCTCTGAGCAATTCAGAGTTGGCCGTACCGAGGCAAGTGCACGAACAAACGCTGACGCAGTCGTCGGTCTCGTGCAGCATCGGAACATGACCCGCGAGTATTTTTCCATTTACAGCAACGACTTCACCGTCGAGTGTCAAAACGTGGTGCGAGGCTGATTGCAATTCGTTGTCATCGCGTCTCACTTCCTCGGCGTTCCTGCCAACATTTGTTTTTTTCAAAATTCGTCACAATTCCGAGCGTTTTTTCGATTTTTTTTTGAGAAACTTCGTTCGCCGAGAGAATCGATTGATTTTGTGGAAAAATAATGGATTCGAGGGATACTCACATCGTCATGAAACGAAGAACCAACAAATTAATACTCGCAGCAACTACCGCCAGGCCGAAAAGTATGAAAACCAAACTCAGGGCCACGTATCCTGGTTTTGTCGAGAGGGCTTGATCGTTCTAAAAGTTAAAAAAAGCCAATGCAAGTTTTTTGCATCGACGGCAAATAAAAATGACGGAGAATCGTTCTCCAGTGACTTTTCTCCAAATAATTTCAATATTAATCGGAGCAAAGTGACGGAGTTTCAAATTCTTATCGAAATACAATTTTTTTTCGGCAATTTTTCGACGTAGGAAAATCAGCCAACCAAGCCTCATTTTCCCACGCCCCTTTTTCTTTCTCCATATCGCTGATTACCTGCAATGCAACATAATCCCCAAATCCTATGGTCGTCAGGGTCACGAAACAGTAATAGAAACTGTCGAAATAGTTCCAGCGCTCGTAACGAGAAAATACTGCAGCACCGGTCGTGATTATAATGGTTGATAACATTCCAGTCGCGAGCATAAGATTCATTTCTGTTGCTTCGGTCTTATGGCACTTGAGATATTTCTTAGCGCGTCTGATTACGACCGATGCTACTTTGTTTAAACGTTCACCTATACTTTGGAACATTACGAGACCCAATGGAATTCCGACCATTGCATAAAGCATGCAAAATGCTTTTCCCCAAACAGTCACAGGGGTCGAATGTCCATATCCTGTTTAAAATAGAAAAATGAACTTACAAGAAAGGAATCTTATCAATTCCTCGACACGATGAAATGTAAAAACTCGTTTTTTCCAATTTTCGTTGTATTTCAAAAAAATTTCGAGCCAGAATTGAGATCACGACGATTTTTCATTTCAAATTCATTTTTCCATCTGAATTTTGTGGAGTTTTTGTTTTCGTACAAGGTTCACATCGGAAATTGAAAATTGGGGAACTCACCGATCATCGCGAGTACGACGGTCGCGAAATAAAATGCTCCGGCAAATTTCCACTGTGGTCCAGCTTTGTGAGGCTTGTTCTCGATTATCACAATTTCCACCATTCTGTAGTCCTCCTGAGAAATATTGTACTTCCTCATCATGTTTCTCTTGACCTCTGAACAAATGAGCAAATAAACAATTGCATTAATAACGCCAGATCGATGCGCGTAGAATAAAAATCGAATTTGGAGTTTGTTCAAATTTAAAAAAAATATAAAAAATTACCAGAAAGAAATTCCCAGCGTTTGCGTTCCGTGTCGGATTCCAAAGCATCGAAGACTGCGGCACCGATTAATAAATAAGTGAATGTACACACGACCAGAGACAACGTTCGTACGTTCTGTCTCTTCATTGCACGTGGATTTTTTGATTTTTTAAATTTCTAAATATTTTTCAAAAAACGAAATTTTCTCGAGAAATTAATCAAATTTTTGAGATTTTTTTTTTTTCACTATTCGATCCCGAGTTTCGTGCTCCGTTGGGGAATGAGATGAAATGTTCAAAAAATAGAGACTCCATCAAAATTCGTAATTCATTATTTCAAATTTTCAGAAATTTTTTTTAAGCCAATCGATTCAAGGAGTGCAACGTCTTCTTTGGAGATGCGGACATTCCTTCGCTCAAGCTCCGAATGCACGAGATGAACTGAAGTGCGTGGAGCCTGTGGAGCATCGAGGAGCTTCCAAGTATTGATCGCGGCCGCGGAACGAGCCTTTTCTATCAACTGCCGTTGCTGTCGTGTCGATAACGTTTTTTTTTTCTCATCTCCAGAATTCTTGATCGTCGTATATACGCGTGAATATTAATGCAATTTTTTTTTCACGCCCTCTCATTGCGTTGAATGTATTGAATGGCTGATCGCTGCCAATTCAATTTTATCCAATCAATAAAAAGAAAAAAGGAGAAAAAAGTCCTACAATTTTTCGAAAAAAAATGTTGATTTTTTTTTTTTTAAGAAAAACGATAGAAACAAAAATTGAAAAAAATTTGATTCGTAATTCATGTTTAATGTATTATTGTCACGAAACGACTTTATTCAGAGTTCTTTCAAAATTTTGTACAAACGTTCTTGGCACCAAAACTAACAATTTTCTCTTGTGAAGAATTTTTTCTGACGTTTAGAATTTGAGAGATTTGATTTCCAATTTTTTGGGAATTTCCATCGAGACGCATGTAAATTTAAGTCACGTTTCGTTTTAAAGTTGCAAGAGAAAAAAACAGAAGAAACGCGACTCCAATTTACAGGCGTTTGGACGAGAAAAGTAAAAAATTGGAAATCGAAAATCCTAAACGTCAGAAAAAAAATTCTTCATGGGAGAAAATTATTGGTTTTGGTGCGACGAACGTTTATACAAAAATTTTCCATCTAGACGCATGTAAATTTGAGTCACGTTTCGTTTTAAAGTTGCAAGAAAAAAAAACAGAAGAAACGCGACTCCAATTTACACGCGTTTGAACGAGAAAAGTAAAAAATTGGAAATCGAAAATCCTAAACGTCAGAAAAAATTTCTTCATGGGAGAAAATTGTTAGTTTTGGTGCCACGAACGTTTATACAAAAATTTTCCATCTAGACGAATGTAAATTTGAGTCACGTTTCGTTTTAAAGTTGCAAGAACAAAAAACAGAAGAAACGCGACTCCAATTTACACGCGTTTGAACGAGAAAAGTAAAAAATTGGAAATCGAAAATCCTAAACGTCAGAAAAAATTTCTTCATGGGAGAAAATTGTTAGTTTTGGTGCCACGAACGTTTATACAAAAATTTTCCATCTAGACGAATGTAAATTTGAGTCACGTTTCGTTTTAAAGTTGCAAGAACAAAAAACAGAAGAAACGCGACTCCAATTTACACGCGTTTGAACGAGAAAAGTAAAAAATTGGAAATCGAAAATCCTAAACGTCAGAAAAAATTTCTTCATGGGAGAAAATTGTTAGTTTTGGTGCCACGAACGTTTATACAAAAATTTTTCATCTAGACGCATGTAAATTTGAGTCACGTTCCGTTTTAAAGTTGCAAGACAAAAAACAGAAAATCGCGACTCTAATTTACACGCGTTTGGACGAGAAAAGTAAAAAATTGGAAATCGAAAATCCTAAACGTCAGAAAAAATTTCTTCCTGGGAGAAAATTGTTGGTTTTGGTGCCACGAACGTTTATACGAAATTTTGAAAGAACCCTGAATATAGTCGTTTCATGGCAGTTTTCTAAGACATCTACGAAGTTTTCTGAGACGTTGAACGAAGCACCTGGGAGATAATTCCATGGGAATGTTTTTTCAACATTTCAATATAAAAAATGAATGTATAATCGTGAATATAATTTCGAGGGAAATGGTAAATTGTCAAAAACGTTATTTTCAGAGAAAAAAAAGAATCGTGTCGATTGATTTTCGTTCGAGTAGCAAATACAATTTATTATTCATCGGAAGAAAATTTTCATTGCCGGAAAAATATTTCACTAAATAAACGAGAAAAATAAATATTATCTGTGGCTACAATTTTTCCAAAGATCAATCGGCATCCATCGAAGTGGCTGCCGGACATTGCGATGCGGCAGATTTGGCAGAATTTTTATCTGCCTTTGATTTTTTAAATATCGCCTCTTGCAAATTTTTCTTGCCCCATCGGCGAAAAACGAAATTCGGCAAATACCGCAGGTCGCCGTCCCATTTTTGTAACATTGAGCATTGCGAGGCAATCATTATGTTGGGAATTTCTGGAAACAGAATCCAAAGGTTGGCAATGCGTTTTGTTTCGCGGGAAATGAAGGAAAATTGTGGAAAGAATATTCACCAATTCCACAAGTTTCGTATTCGTCGTGCTCGCGCTCTCTGGACATCCGCAAAACGTCTTCGCGGCTGGCGTGACTTTTGTTTCTTTTCCCTACGACACTGTTTTTCTCAGCTATGAAATCGAGTTCTTCGTCGTGTCGCGAAATATATCTGAAAAGTTGGTTCGCCTTTTTTTGAGCATTTCTGCAGATTTTTAAATCCGCAGGAATCTTTGGATCTCTGAATGGCTTACCTACTTTTCAAGTAGTTCCATCGTTAGTTCTGGAGTGTATGGACACACTCCGGCAACCATATTTTCTTGGAGCCAAAGCATTTTTTCACCGACCAACATTTGCTTCATTGATCCTGCTTGTTTGGCACGAGTTCTGTTTGTTATTCTGCGTACAGAAAATTGTGCAATATAATCCCTTGGAGTGCGCGCCTGCTATGGGAGCTTCTCGGGTCAGTTTGACCCGGAAAACGTCTCGTAATAATGAGTATTTCTTATGTACGTAATTCGACGTTACGTAAATATGAATTTTTAGTTTTTTTTTTATAGTAAATTATTCATATTTCGTGGCCTTGAATTTATTTTTTGAAAAAAATGAAAATTAATGGTTTTTTGGAAGGGAATGCCAAACGATTGGTGCCCGAAAATTGTTCGGGTCAAAATGACCCAGTGTGTACTCGGAGAGTTAAAATTAACGTTACGTAAATATGAATTTTTTTTTTTTACGGTAAATTTTCAATATTTCGTGGCCTTGAATTTTTTTTTTGACAAAAATGAAAATTAATGGTTTTTTGGGAGCGAATGCCAAACGATTTATGACAGAAAATTTTTCGGGTCAAAACGACCCAATGGGGAAACTGTAATACGTTGATGAATAAAATTGTGTTTTTGAAAAACTTACTTTATCGTTTTTTTGGCAATGGCTGCGGACTTCCTGCTGTTCGGGTGGATCATTTTTTTGACTTTCGCCAACTCCTTCTTCAGGATGTTGGACTGTATTTTTAGTTAAACATTTTCAATCAATACTCCGATGTATTCGGAAAGAAATGTGAAAATATCGTTTTTTTTGAAAATACTCACCATTTTTGTTTGTTGGAATTATTCGATTTTTCCTGATTCAGTATTTTTGTGTGAATGTTGAGGTTAGGATCGACCTAATCTCCTCGTCGGCGTTAAAATTATTCACCGGTGGTTAAGATCGAAGAAAAGATGATGACGAAGTTTACTGAGAGGTCGATTCGAGACAAATCTTCCTCAACAATGGATGTTGCAACAATTATTGAAATTACTGACAGCCGAACAGCAACATTTCGACAGATGACCAGAAAAACACGTGGTGCGCGTGACGAAATTCAAATCGTAAAGAAAATACGCGACTTTCTGTTTACTTTCTGTTTCTTTGCCATAGATGGCATTGTGTTTTAATTTTTCGGCGGACTATTCGAATTAGAAAAGTGTCGCGGTGCGAAGAGGTCGCCAGAATCGCGTCCACATCACGCGAAGGACCGGCTGCCGCGGGGGAAAAAGCTCAAAGCTACGAGTTTTGTGTATACGTACACGTCATACGTGTCCAAATTCTCGTAAAGCTACAAGAAAAAGATGTTTCTACTTCTCAATTCAAAAATCTACGTAATTAATACAAACTGAATCGAGAAACCAATACGATTTTAAAAAATGGAGACGCTTTACCATCAAACCAACAAGTTGGTTCAAGAAACACAGCATTTGTTCACGCAGCTGGAAAGAAAATCGCCTAACCTCGATCTCAATGTTGTGGAAAATGATATAACGAGCAAAATTTCTACAATAACAAGGTAAACAAATCAAATTACAACCCAATCAACCATTTCTTTCATTACGTTTTTCCCAATCAAATAACCGACCATCTCACAATAAACTTCAATCAATCAAATAAAAAACTTACGATTTTACAAATAAACCCTTCGAATGTCACTGAAGTTTGCAACGTTCAGGAAAAATACTTTCTCTATTCATTTTTTATTCATTTTCAAGAATCACGAAAATTTTCGAACTAATTTCGAGTTTTGAAGACGAAAAAATATCGTTTTATTGTGCCCACTAAATATTAAATGAGAATCTCGAAATCTGCTCGAGAAAAAATGGATTTTCATGCAATCCAACGATGCAAACTTCAACGTCGTCCCTTGAAGTGCCCGCCGGGTCATTTTGACCCCAACAATTTTCTGTCACCGATAATTCGGCGTTTAATTTTCGTTTTCGTCAAAAAATAAATTCCATAAAAAATAAACAATTTACTACAAAAAAACGTGTCTAAAAAACGAAAAACGCCCAGGGTCAGATTGACCCGAGCCTTAGGCGAAGAAAATTCGACTTTTAATTTTCGTTTTCGTCAAAAAATAAATTCCACAAAAATAAACAATTTACTACGAAAAAACGTTTCTAAAAAAAGAAAAACACCCAGGGTCAGATTGACCCGAGCCTTAAGCAAAGCAAATTCAATGTTTAATTTTCGTTTTCGGCAAAAAATAAATTCCACAAAAAATAAACAATTCACTACAAAAAAACGTTTCTAAAAAAAGAAAAACACCCAGGGTCAGATTGACCCGAGCCTTAAGCGAAGAAAATTCGACGTTTAATTTTCGTTTTCGGCAAAAAATAAATTCCACAAAAAATAAACAATTCACTACAAAAAAACGTTTCTAAAAAACGAAAAACGCCCAGGGTCAGATTGACCCGAGACCCAAGCGACTTTTCTTGTAAATATTGTGCAATAACGTACTTGTTGGATCGTCGGTGCAGTAATTGCGAGCGGCTGGACATACTGTGTCTGAAGGGTCCAGTGTCGCAGCGTCAAAATGCAAAGATGCGAGTGGACCAGCTGAAATACGACTGTCGTCATTTGTCAGCGGCTCTGAACTCCTGGCGGAGCCAACGAATGAGGGGAATGCGGGAAGAAGAAGAGCGGCAAGCGTTACTCGCCCAAAGATTCACAACCAACGATCACGTAGATATTATGATAGATCCTAACGTTCAGCACAACAGCGGACTGAGAAACGCGTCTAGCGGCATTGACAATCTCCTGCAGCATGGTTCCGGCATCCTTGATGGTCTTAGATCGCAAAGAATGACCTTGAAAGGCGCTCACAAGCGTCTCATCGACATAGGCAACACTCTTGGACTCTCCAACACGACAATGAGATTTATCGAGCAACGAGGACGCCAGGACGGGTTCATCCTCGTTGCTGGAATTCTCTTGACTTGCCTCGTCATGATTCTTGTTGTTGTTTATCTCACTTAGCGCGAGTCTCACATTCCTGGGTTTTTCAATATTTTTGTATATATAAAACGTGATTAAAAGTTTCTATTGTGCTTTGAGATGCTGCATTGTGGGTTCTCGAAATTCATTCAATCGACGTCCACGTTTATGCTGCTTGAGGGACTGGGACAGTAAGAATAGAAAACAACGAACGTGGATCGATTTTTTGCGACCACTTTATCGAAAGTTTGGCAATTACGTTCATCGATCGAGAATCTCAAATTGTTAATTGTTTGGAGAGCCATTCGAGTGCATAAATGAGACCCTGGGCCTTGTGGAGCATTCAGAGTGGCCACTTGAAGCTTCGGGCTATTTGGGAGCGTCATTCTCTTCGGGAGAATGTTCCTCCACACACGGGACCTGAAAATTTCGGGAAAACGTGGGAATTGGACAAATGGCGGACGTTTGTCGTGAAAATGAATGGATTTTTCTGCATCGACGTTGGTTCATTTTGTGGAGGAACGTCCGTATATCGGAATAAAAAATCGAGACGAAATTTTCAATCGTTTTCGAGTTATCGCGGCAAAACCAGCACAAAAAGAAATTAGAGATTTTTCGATGCGCATGTTTCGTAAATTTTATTTTGATATTTTGATTGGATTTGAATTTCATTTCTTGAGCCTCAACCGCAACGTTCGAGCTGCTTGATTGTTACCTCGAATCTGTCGTCCCCGGATTTCCCATTTTTTTAGTACTCTCGATATATTTTTTGCGTCCGAACGTGCAATGTTTTCTTCACGCTTTTCCAAACAGCGATGATTCTGATTGAACGAGTTTGAAAAAAAAAAAAAAAATTCAAATCTGAGCAAAATCATTTTTCAACACGATTTATTTTTATTTTTTTATGTTCCCGAGTATTCTGCCCCTTTTACGAAAGAAAAAATTGACCACCCTCCACCAAGTATTGGGTCGTTGGCTAGGAGACCCACTGCCCCTCCCCTTTCTCTTTTCTTCGTCTCGAAACGGCCTAGAGATTCGAAATTTGCAGCCTCGTCATAAAAGCCTCGAAAACGAAAAAGTTTAAATCGCAATTTTCTTCATTTTTGCTGCCGCGATTTTAAAAACGAATTTTCTCATTTAATTCGTAAAATTAATTTCATTTACAATTTTTTTGGGGAAGAGATTGCAAAAAATTGGATCAAGCTCGTTCGAATGTTAATTTTGAAGAATATGCTCTCGCTCGAGATTGGTAAAAGCGTTCGTCACGCGATTGTTCAGATTGTTGTGCCTTGGGAAGCTGAATCTTCCCCCCCCCCTCTCTCGTCCGCTCCTCCTTTTTCTCCCTTTCTTCCTTCTCGGTATGAAAGACGAAGACGCGTCGCGTTGGGAGGGAGAAAGAAGAAGGGAGAGCGAGTGCGAGAGAGGTCTCAGGCGCTGTGGCGTCCCTTCTACACCGGTCTTACCATATAATATCCTTGGCCGCGGAGCGTACAGAAGAATTTTCTTCAAAAGCATCATTCCATCGTTTGCTTCGGTAGCGTCAGGACGGGCGTTTGAAAAGCAAGATTTCGAGCGAGTTAGCCTGGATGAAACGCGGTTTGCTCGGGAAGCGTTGGACGAGGGGGGTTGTCACAGAATTGTTGGACGCGGCGTCGGAAGAATTTCGAATGGACAGAAACTCGAGGATCGTTTCGATCGTGTCCGTTTGCCTTGGATGGGTTTGAATTCAGTCCACGTTTTAATATCCTACTCGTGACTAGATCCACACTCATCCACGGAGTTCGGACGGTGCCAAAAAATCTCTTCCCCCGAAAAGGTAAAGTTTCATTCGCCGGAGGAGCACGAGCGTTTTTTCGGCGTTGAAAATAATAAAATCGTAAAATTCTGTGGCTAAGAAACTAACAAATAAAATTGCAGCGAGTCAGTGAGAAGGTAATACGAATTTTTCATGCCGATGCTTGAGTTGGGAAGAATATTTTCGCTCCAAAATATCCGCAGCGTCCCCCTTTGTTTTCTTCGAGCGTCCTCGCTTCCGGCGATTCTTAAATTTTTCATTTCACCGCGCGGTTTACCCAAAATAGTTTTAACGTTTTGCCATCAAGTCAGAATCAACGAATGTCAAGATTTTTCAATAACGTTTGTCTTGTGCGTTAATAAATCGTTAAATCTTTCAGGCCCAAGCCAATGGCTTCGAGATTCCTTTCAGTTTTCTTTGTGTGTCGAACACCTGCCGTATAATTCCCCTACAACTTCTCTCTTCTCCCCCTTTTCAGTCTCCGCTCTGTCCGCCCTTTTGCCTCTTTTCGTCCGTCCGTCGTCCTTCCTGAATAACGGTAAATGCCCCCCCCC
>JBAJMU010000003.1:18531001-18610345 GCA_037952995.1 Hyposoter didymator
TCTCTCTTGGCTTTCTTTCCCCTCTTCTTTCTTCTCCTCCCATTTGCCAAGAAGCGAAGCCTCTTGTGGGACTCACGAACCCGACTCTCCGAGACCAGGTACGCTTGGGCCGCTTGGGACCTTTTACTCGACCTACCGTCCCTTTCGATTCACGTATTTTCCACTCCAATTCATCGCGCAAACCAAACTCCGATCCTACCTTCTTCCCTGCACAAAAATATCAATTTTCAGCACGTTTTTTTTTTTTTTTTCAATTTCGACAAGTTTTGCTCTCGCAATTTTGTTCCATGTTTCTGAATTTTGGCTTCTTCGTAAAATCGATAAACGAACGTGCACGAGAAGTTAATTGTGTCATTAACATTTAATCAGTAATTAAATTGCGGAAATTCGAAAAATTATGTTTTTTGTTATTTTTTCAAAATCGTTTTTAGCGAAATTTGGATTTTACCAGATTTTTTTGGTTTCTGCTCCGCTTTGGCCATTATCGACGCATCCGGGGTTTGATAATATTTTTTTCGAATATTCACATGCGTCGTTAGTTGCAAAAAAATTGATTGTCAGTCCAATCGAATAAAAAAATAAAATAATGACGAAAAATTATATTTTTTGTCATTTTTTCAAAATCGTTTTTTGAGAAATTTGGATTTTACCAGATTTTTTTGGTGGCTGCTCCGCTTCGGAGCTTCGGAATATTTTTTTCGAATATTCACATGCGTCGTTAGTTTCGAAAAAAATTGATTGTCACGGTCCAATCGAAGAAAAAAATAAAATAATGAAGAAAAATTGTAAAAAGGTAGAAAATCGTTGTGACTCGCTTTTTTAATATTTTTCTTAGTGGCTTTTTTTTTGTCAGCCATCTCGAAGCTTTACATCGGTGATAAATCTCAAGACAGAATTTAAAATTTGTTGTTTTTGTTTGTTAATAATTATTATAGTTCTTAAATCACTTCCGCCCGGAGAAATTTGTGGCGGATTTTTAAATTGACACTTACTGCATCTCTCTGGACACGGATACACGGAGAACAAATTGTGCGCGTGTATGTTATGTGTTTGGAGAATATTTATAGATGCGACGTGTTCCTCGACATGAAGAATTCGACAGTGGAAACAAAATTTTGTTAAAAAAGATGGATATTTTGTTCGATACGTTCGACTAAACGTTTTTTTTTTTTTAATCCCAAAAATTGTGTCATTGCAGCAAGAAATATTTTAGAAAGTCTCTTCGGAAGCAAATTTTAGTCGCTGCACTGGTAAATTTCGCTGACAATTCCGTTAGAAACGAAATATACTGCCGAAATAACGAAAATTTGCTTTTTCCTGTCGATTTTCTGATCGGGGTTCGAATTAATTTACGTAAATTCCAAAAAATTACTTAGTTTTTTGAATTCTCTTAAATTATCAAGTACATCGAATCAAACAAATGTGTTATAATTGTTTGTTTCGAAAAATATCAAAAATCTCATTTTACAAGCCGGAAAATGAAAATCCTTGGAAAAAATGCTAATTTTTGTCAATTTCCTCATCACAATTCGAATTTATTTACGTTGCAGCAAGAAATATGTTAGAAAGTCTCTTTGGAGGCAAATTTTAGTCGTTCCACTCGTAAATTTCGCTGACAATTCCGTTAGAAACGAAATGTACTGCCGAAATAACGAAAATTTGCTTTTTCCTGTCGATTTTCTGATCGGGGTTCGAATTAATTTACGTAAATTCCAAAAAATTACTTAGTTTTTTGAATTCTCTCAAATTATCAAGTACATCGAATCAAACAAATTTGCTGTAATTGTTTGTTTCGAAAAATATCAAAAATCTCATTTTACAAGCCGGAAAATGAAAATCCTTGGAAAAAATCCTAATTTTTGTCAATTTCCTCATCACAATTCGAATTTATTTACGTTGCAGCAAGAAATATGTTAGAAAGTCTCTTCGGGAGCGAATTTTAGTCGTTCCACTCGTAAATTTCGCTGACAATTCCGTTAGAAACGAAATGTACCGTCAAAATACCTTGAAATTATCGAAAAATATTTAGTTGAACGTTTTCAACAAAATATCGACGATTTTTAACAAAATTTCATTTCCAGTCGAGGCTTTGGGATAAAATATTTCTAGACGAATCTCAATCGATTCTCGTTAATTAAAATAATAAATAATGTCACGGTGTATCAAGTACTTTGAGATTCTAAGCTCAGCTGAGCTAACCGGCTCTTTCCTTCTTCCTCCTCGCCCTCCTCGTCCTCCTCACCACACGACGACTCCGGATTCGACACGAAATCCTCCAGGGCTCTTCTTATCTGTCCTCTCAATTGTCCAGCAGCTTTTCTCACCGCGACGTCGTTCTGTTTTATTTGTTTCGCACAAGCCAATAATCCGTTCCACGGCGCGGCGCTCGTATTCGCCAAATACAATTCTTTCCACAATTGAATACTGACCGGCGCCACGCTTGGCCAAATCACACCAGCGTTCGGCTCGTACAAAGGATTCAACAAATTTTCCAGTATTTCCGCTTGATTCACATGCGACCACAGACTGTAAGTTCGCTCCGGCAGTTTCAGTTGCAATCTTTCCGCTTCTGAATCACCTGGGACGTTAAAACAAAATAATAAATGAAATATTATCCACAATTCACGCGAGTCCATGATTTTTTATATTTTCCTGAACAACATTTCCTGATTTTTTTCATTTTTTCCATCAGGAGTAAATCGTTACTTTGTCCTTTTGACAAAAATTCTGTTCGATTTGATGCTCGCTACTTGATCATTTGAGAGAATCCGAAAAAATGAGGATTTTTGGGAATTTGCGTAAATTAATTCGAATTGTGATGAGGAAATTGACAAAAATTAGGATTTTTTCCAAAGATTTTCATTTTCCGGCTGGTAAAATGGGATTTTTTATATTTTTCGAAACAAATAATTACCAAAAATTTGTTTTATTCGATGTACTCGATAATTTGAGAGAATTCAAAAAACTAAGTAGTTTTTGGAATTTACGTAAAATAATTCGAACCCCGATCAGAAAATCGACAGGAAAAAGTAATCGTTCCAAATATTTTTATTTTTTGGTGCATAAAATTGAATTTTTAATACTTTTCGAAAAAAAAATGACCAAAATTTTGTTCGTTTTTATGCCCGGTACTCCATAATTTGAGAAACTTTTAAAAAATAAGTAATTTTTGGGAATTTACGTAAATTAATTCGAACCCCGATCAGAAAATCGACAGGAAAACGTAATCGTTCCAAATATTTTTACTCTTCGGTGAATAAAATGGAATTTTTGATACTTTTCGAAAAAAAAAATGACAAAAATTTTGTTTGCTTTCATGCTCGGTACTCCATAATTTGAGAAAATTGGAAAAAATCTGTAATTTTTGGGAATCGGCGAAAATTAATTACAATTGTGATCAGAAAATCGACAGGAACGAAGATTTGTTCGAAGAATTTTCTATTTTTTGGCTCATGAAATAAAATTTTTGAAATATTTCGCGAAAAAAATGACTTACCAAGAAAAGTTCCATAATCCGAGGAATAAGAACGTTTGAAAAGCTTGACCAAGAGTTCCGTGGTGTACTCGAAGCTATATTGAAATTGAAAGTGCAATTGGTAGAGACAGTCGAGAAACAAAAGGAAAGTTGGAGCGTGAGGTGGATTTTGGGAATGAGAAGGATGGTAAGGGCCGCATCGTGTTCGGCTGAAGAAAGGGTGACCAGCCTGAAGCCACTCGCGTTCTATAAGCGCCTGGAGACCGCGCACTGTACGGCAGTCCGGGTTCAGAATCGTTTGGGCAAGACTCGTCACTACCAACGTCGAGTCCCGGCCAGCACCGCCTGAATCCATTCGAATGGACACAAATTATTATTGGCATTTAAAACGAAAGAAAAAAAAAAGAAAACTTTGCGGGCGAAAATTTGATGAGAATCTCGAAAAACTGAATTTTCTGTGTATTTGGCGAGGCATTCGGAAGTAAAAACGTTCGATTGAACGAATGAATACACTGGGAATAAAATTTTGTTAAAAATCGTCGATATTTTGTTGAGGAAGGTTAACTAAATATTTTTGAATAATTTCAAAATTTTCGTTATTTCGGGAGTATATTTCGTTTCTAACGGAATTGTCAGCGAAATTTACGAGTGGAACGACAAAAATTCGCTTCCGAAGAGACTTTCTAACATATTTCTTGCTGCAACGTAAATAAATTCGAATTGTGATGAGGAAATTGACAAAAATTAGCATTTTTTCCAAGGATTTTCATTTTCCGGCTTGTAAAATGAGATTTTTGATATTTTTCGAAACAAACAACTACAACAAATTTGTTTGATTGGATGTGCTTGATAATTTTAGAGAATTCAAAAAACTAAGTAATTTTTTGGAATTTACGTAAATCAATTCGAACCCCGATCAGAAAATCGACAGGAAAAAGCAAATTTTCGTTATTTCGGCAATATATTTCGTTTCTAACGGAATTGTCAGCGAAATTCACAAGTGGAGGGACTAAAATTTGCTTCCGAAGAGACTTTCTAACATATTTCTTGCTGCAACGTAAATAAATTCGAATTGTGATGAGGAAATTGACAAAAATTAGGATTTTTTCTAAAGTTTTTCATTTTCCGGCTTATAAAATGAAATTTTTGATATTTTTCGAAACAAACAACTACAACAAATTTGTTTGATTCGATGTACTTGATAATTTGAGAGAATTCAAAAAACTAAGTAACTTTTTGGAATGTACGTAAATCAATTCGAACCCCGATCAGAAAATCGACAGGAAAAAGCAAATTTTCGTTATTTCGGCAGAATATTTCGTTTCTAACGGAATTGTCAGCGAAATTTACGAGTGGAACCACTAAAATTTGCTTCCGAAGAGACTTCCTAACATATTTCTTGCTGCAACCACACTATTTTTGGGATTATTAAAAAAAAACGTCTAGTCGTACGTATCGAACAAAATGTCCAACTTTTTCAACGAAATTTCGTTTTCATCGTTCGATTTCGTTAGCGGAATATTTCAACAGTCTCACAAATTCGTGAACGGCAAAAAAATGAATAAATCTCGCTGAATGGACAAAGATTCGTTACCATGGACAAGAACCGCGGCCGACTCGTTATCGAGACACTGTGCAGCGACGCAGGCAGCATTGAGAGCGCTTTGTACGGCGGTGAGCCAGCCGCTGTTGTCGAGTCGCGATAGCCATTGCCCAGTGGAACAAACAGTGTCGTTGCAAGCTTCCGTGAGTTTGTAAAGGCTGTCGGCAAGCTCCGAAAGTCTTGGAACGTTTTTATAAACTTTACGCCATTGCGGATACGCGGCATCAATTTCTGTACCGCCGCCTCGGGCGCGTGCACTTTGCGCCTGGTTCGCCGACCGGGTGTCGATGATGTATCTGGAAAAAGGAAAATTCTGAGAAAAACTAAACGCGATTGACAAAATCCGAGTTTTTCGCTATTTTGTGAAATATTTCCAATTTGTCGCGATCGATTTTTCCAAATAAGTTAATCAAATAAACGCTTGACCCTGTGAAAATGCATTTTTTGTTTTTTTTTGTTTTTTTAAATAAATTATCAATATTTTCTGGCCCAAATTGATTTTTCAACGAAAACGAAAATCAAGTGCCATTCGTTGCCATTAAATGCCAATTTAAAGAAAATCGTTGGGGTCAAAATGACCCAGTGTGTACTCGGAGGCCAAATATGAGAAAATGAAAAGAGGAAAACGAACCCTCGTCGTCCTGCTCCGAGGACGGCGTTCAGAAGTCTCTCGTCTTCCTTGCACCTCTTGCCAGTCGCGCCGCAAAGCGGCTGACTGCTCCTGAACAAAATGCTCTGAAAAAGCAGCCAAAAAACATTGCGGAGTGAAAAGGAGTTTTGACCTCGAAAAAGATTCGTCGTCGTAGCCAGTGGCCAGAGAGAAAACTTACTCCTCCTTCGTGCCTGTAGCAGAGGACAGGAAATCTGCCTCCGTCTCTGAAATTAGCCGAAGCGATAATCACTTGGTCGTCGATATGACGAGGCACCACTATTGCCGACGGATACGAACTGCACACTTTGTAGTCGCGGTTCAAATGACTCAATCGCCATTCGTCTCCGTGCGACGTCAGAAGTCTGGACCACTCGGAAACGGGCGTGTACGCGGACCAACCATCTTCGTCCTTTTTGTTGTTGACCGATCGTGGTCTGAAGAAAAATGGATACTGCGACGCCTGGTCTGGAAGGAAATTATTTTTACAGCATTTTCCTCCTCGTTTTGCTGTTTTTTATGATTTTTCTGGAATTTTTACATTTTTTCTAAGCGAAAGTGTAAATATCGATGAAAAAAGTCTCACCTAAAGACGAAAGTTGTTCTAGCGTAGTGGCGATCCTGCTGAGGTCGTCGGTGGAGTTGATATCCAATTGGAGAATTCGAAAATCTTTCAATTTCAAAATTATACTTCCACCTGGACTGTGACTATTGGTTTTTCTCTCAATAACGTCAATGTTTCGATAGAGAAGCTGTGAAGAGTGTCAAAATAATATTTGTACAATTTTTTGTTCGTTTTTCAATAAAAAAAAAAGTATATTCGTTAAAAGAAATTTTTTGCCAATTTTCCTGGAATTTTCGTAACGAAATAACGTTTCTTCTCTTTTGTGAATTTTTTTCTGTTTTTTTCCAAGCAGTCTTTTTGTCGGTTTGAAAAATTATTGAAGGGGCTTCGAAATTTGGAAATTTAGGGTGATTTCTTACCCAGAGTTCTTTGCGAATGTCCTGACGAGAGGAAAGTAGGAGATGGTGTCCACTGAGACATAAGGTTCCTTCTAGACAAGAATCACGACACTTCTCGTCGCGTTTTTGCCACAAAAGAACATTGTCGAGCTTTGGTACCGAAATGTAATCCGAAAATTCGACCATTGTAAAATCCACAATTTTCCAACAGTCCCTCGTGCTGTTGTTTATTTATCGTTCGACACTCCAACACTTTGACATTTCCACATAACCTCCTAACAATCGTTTCAAATATCCTCTGCCTTCGATTTGGGATGACAAGATTTTTAGTATTTCCCGCGCTTTTTTATTCTTCACACACTTTTATATTTATTGTTAGTTTCAAGCGATCAGCCAGGGCGATTCATGGTTCCGAAACCGTTTTTCTCGCTTTTCAAATAATATGATAAAATCCTACTTTTACTATCTATCTCTCGACACTACCATCGAATTACAGCTGATAGGACAGCGCACTAGTGTGCCCTCGTCTCCGACGTTTGTCCCATTTCATTTGACGCTCGACTCGAACTGAATGACGTTCGCTCAGCTGTCATGGCGGACGGTTCGAAAGCGTCTGCATGGAAATTCGTAAATATAAAGCGATGAGGATTCTTTTTACGAGTACAAAATAAAGTTTTTGAGAAAATCATTAAAGTCGATTCTTGGGCAACACTCGTCAGTAGTTTCTTGCATCAAGAGATCAGCTGTGCTGGGCAATAATTTCAAATGCGGCCAATTATTCCCGCGCGTTTACTCGAGTGGCCTTTCCCTCGTGCATTTTCATGCTCCTGCACGAGCAAGTTTCGGAGTCAGCCCCTGCNGTTTTTGAGAAAATCATTAAAGTCGATTCTTGGGCAACACTCGTCAGTAGTTTCTTGCATCAAGAGATCAGCTGTGCTGGGCAATAATTTCAAATGCGGCCCATTATTCCCGCGCGTTTACTCGAGTGGCCGTTTTTGTGTATTTTCATGCTCCTGCACGAGCACGATTTCTCAAAATGAAGAAAATCGTGCATTCCACGAATTCCACGTGAAAAAATATATATAGCGAATGTTTCGAATCGCGCACGATCTTTTTACCGTGTGTCGATAAAGTCGATTGGTCAAAATGTTCTGCAGAGCCACAAAAAATTGCCGCAAATGAGCGTTGTCGAGCAATTCCAAAAACGCAAAAACGACGCCCTCTACAGTTATGCGTGCTCCTTGCTTCAACATCTCTTTCCGATAATAACGTCAACTCGAAGCGTTTTATCGCGCTGGGATTCGTACAAAAATCAGCTTTAATCCCGAGCATCCTCGAATATTAAGGCAAAGTATGTTTTCCATATAAATCTCGGTTTTCTTGAGCCTCGTAACGGAGTTAAATTTTCGTATCCCGAATATTCCGAACAGAATAATGTGATGACATGTAATTGACGTGCTTGAGGGTTTCGGCGTTTTCCTGTGCAACGTGATCCTCCAGTTTAAATTCATTCCGTCCGTATCGATGTAGCCAATTGAAAAAGTGACAAAAACCAACAATTCCGATAGTTCGCTTCCCCGTTTCTTTCCAACTGTGATTTTTGTTTCGATATTTATAAATCCACAACATAACCCCCAAAAAACGACGATCCCTGACCCGACAAATTTTTTCGCCTCCAAAAATTCAGTGCTCCACGTTTTCACGAAAATTTATCGACGAAAATTCATTTTTCATTATTCTCTGCAGATGTTGATGCCCAAGAAGAATCGTGTCACCATTTACGAGTATCTCTTCAAAGAGGGAGTCATGGTTGCCAAGAAAGACTACCATGCACCCAAGCATCCCGCAGCGGAGCTAGAAACGATTCCCAACCTTCAGGTCATCAAGGCCATGCAGGTAAGTCCTTGACTCGTTGGAACGCTTGGCTAAAAAGCTCAGAAATTTTTTTCTCGATTTTCCATCAATTTTCGCAGCGACAAACTTTTCTTAACATTTTTTTATCTCGCTCTAAAAAACAAAGGAAACAAAATTCGTTTGGCAGCTTTGACGCGATGCACAAAGTTCCATTTAGACAGTGGATCGTTGGGTTTTTGTTTGTTCGCACGCGGGAAATGATACTGCGTCATTATTCCATGAAAACGTAATTCGGAACGTGAATTCTTTGGGTTAGTGCGAATGTAGAAAATAGCGATTCACGACGGAAGATTTCGTTGGTGTATTTTTCTGTTTCGTGTGTTTGGACCGTTTTTTTTGTGAAATTTGAAGTTTTTGTTCGATTTTTTTGTGAAAAAACGTCTTTTGCTGATTCTAAGGGCCTTGGGAGTGACAAAACTTGCCAAACATTAATGTAACTTTGAAATATACTAATTAACTTGATTTCCAGTCCAATTTTAACGACTAATCGTTACCAGAATCGTGTAGGAACGAAAAAACAAGCAAAAACATGGTTTTTCAATTTTGATCTAATCGGATTTGCAGAATTGACGATTTTGGGATGCAATCGTGGGTTTGGGGTCGAGAAAAAATGCTCATGAAGTTTGTCTCTTTGTAATGCAGCAAATGGGACGAAAATTTCGGTTTTTTTACTTGTTTGAGTTGCCGAGGGATGATGGAATTTCGTTGGATCGTAACGTGGAAAACTTGACGATTTATAGGATTCGTGAGGAAAATGTTAATTTTTTTAAAATGAATTTCAGTCCCTGAAATCCAGGGGATACGTTAAGGAACAGTTTGCATGGAGACATTTCTATTGGTACCTGACGAATGACGGTATCGAATTCCTCCGTGGATACCTCCACCTTCCCCCCGAAATTGTCCCATCGACCCTTAAGAGACAGCCCAGACCGGAAACGACGAGACCAAGGCCAGCTGCTGGCTCGAAGAGCGAGGGCTCCAGACCCGCGGAAGACCGCGCTGGATACAGACGTGGACCCGGTGGTCCCCCTGCCCCGGGCGACAAGAAAGCAGACATTGGACCTGGTACCGGCGATCTTGAGTTCCGTGGCGGTTTCGGACGAGGCAAAGCTCCGCAATAACTGATTTGTACGATTTAAAATGAAAATAAACGTGTCACATCCTGGCGTTTAAAAAAATCTGATTTTATCATTTTTCTGTTTTTTTCCATCACCTCGAAATCCTTTTCCCCTGAAACATACGCACATGAACTTGTTCAGAATTCTTCTAAACGCCTTTGGCTTCGATTTTTGGTTGAAAAAAACGAGAACTTTTATTTCAAGTCGAAATAAGTCGGGAACGGTACGTCGTAGGACAAAACTGATGAGGACTTTTATGTAGGAAATTATATTTTCTCGAACTTTTGTTCCAAACTTTTTTCTGTAGGGTCAATATTTCTCGAGATATAGTTGAATCTTTAGTATGAGAAAAAAACGTTGTGAAACATAATTCGCGAGCTCGAGGATTTTCTTTCCGAAAAGTTTATTGTTTTCCTGCCTAAAGAAATTGGAAATTGGAGCATCGTGTGTTTCCGGTTTCTGCCGTTCCCCGCATCCGGCACTGCGGTCGCCAGCGGCTGAGCGGCAGCAGGCAGTTTCGTATTTTTCTGCAATAAGATCGAGTTCGACGATGGCCGGTAGTTATAAGAATTTTCTCAAATTATTGGATGCTTGGCCACTTGACAAGTCGAAAGCAGGCAGGTGAGTTTTGAGTCAACATTACTCGACACCGTTCGAATTCGAATATACAGTAAGAGACGTTTCCGTCCTGAGTTATTGCTCATTCCAGTAACATCTCAAAAGTGAGGTTATGGTGCGCCCAAGATTCTTCCGAACTACTTCAGTCGTTCTTTTCATCGCGTGTAATTAATATTCTCGCGATAAAAATTCATCCAGCCTCATTGTTTACATCGCCGTATTGTCGAATCGATCAAATTCCTTCGGTTCTCAAGCATTTTTCTTGCTGTCAACAAAAGACGAAAAATTAAAAACCCACTTTGCACAATGCATTTTCGATCTTTTGCCTATCGCACAGTTTCGTTACAAAATTAACAGGTTTCGAGAAACACAGTTACATAATGACCACGAACCAGGAAAAAACTTTTCGTACGGCAAATAAATCGAAATCTCCCTTTTTTTCGTATTTTTTGCATCAGTCGACGAAAATTCGGAACATCGTTCACGAAAATGGAGTCTCCATGATGTTTTGAATGTTTTCGTTGATTCCACAGCTACGAGCTGCCCCAAGTTCCGCGTTTCTGCGAACGTTTCCACACGTACAATAATTTTTTATTCCCTCCGCAGAGATCTCGGCCAACATATTCGCGATCAATTGAAAGTTGCGTTTTCCAAGGGATCTCGTAGCGAGGTAGATGCCGAGCAGTGCGAACGTTACTACTTCAGTTTGAAGAGATTAGCGTCGAATTATTACGGGCAGCGTTACGCTCGCACGGGGACTTCGACAGCGAGCGGACTCACCGCGGAGGAGTGTAACATCGTGCTGTCTCCGGAGCTGGAGGAATACTTCAAGGAAGAGGATTTGGGGTTCGTGAAAAGAAATTACATAAGATTCAAGCGACGATATGGCCCTGAGGCTGGCAAGGAGAATTGAGAGGGGCTTGAAAGCGGCACGATGCTTTTCCGTGTCAACGAGCGAGAAGCCGGTGAGCGAGGATGCGGGGGAAATGACGGGGAGGCAGCGGAAAGCTCATATTCCGGTGATGGTGGAGGAGGTACTGAAATATTTGGAGCCTTCCGCGGGGGAAACTTTTGTCGACATGACTTTTGGGGCGGGAGGTCATTCGTCAAGAATTTTGGAGCATACGCCGGACGCAAAGATCTTTGCATTGGATCGTGACCCGGTGGCGCATGAGCACGCCAAGTCGATGGCTGAGAAATATCCCGGACGGCTTGTGCCGTTGCTCGGTAGATTTTCAGAATTGCCTCAATTACTGCGTCGGCACAAAGTCCAGGCGAACAGTATCGACGGTTTTCTCTTTGATTTTGGCTGCTCGTCGATGCAATTTGACGTCGCGAGTCGTGGTTTTTCTCTGGCGAGGAACGGGCCGCTGGACATGCGTATGGACGGCGGTCGCTGTCCGGAACAGCCAACCGCGGCGGAGGTTTTGGCTCGAGCGAGCGAGGAGGATCTTTACAGGATCCTCAAAGTTTACGGCGAGGAAAAGCAGGCGAAAAAGATTGCTAGAGCGTTGATAGAGGCTCGTTACACTTTCAAAAATCTGGAGACGACCGAGGAGCTCGCAAAGCTCGTGGAATCGACGCTCGATGGCGAGAGCTTCATCGACGACGATTACGACGAGCACGGGGTCATCAGGACCGACAAACTTGGCAGATCTGCTCATCTCGCCACCAAAACTTTTCAAGCCTTTCGTATATTCGTTAATAACGAGTTGAATGAAATTAATTATGGCGTCGTCATCGCCCAGAATTACTTGAAAATAAGCGGTCGCTTGATCACTCTGGCTTTTCACTCCCTCGAAGACACCATCGTCAAAAGACATCTTTCTGGCAACATCAACGACTCCATGATCAATCGTGCCCCCCTCAAATATTTGAATCACAACAAATTTTACAATAAAATGGAAATGGAGAATCTTACCGAGGCCCCATGGGCGATGCTCCACAAACATGTTCTGATACCCAAAGCCGACGAAGTCGACGCTAATCCACGTGCGAGATCAGCCAAATTTCGAGCTCTCATCAAAGTCAAATAAAAGCAACAAAAATTCATCGTTACAAAAATTCGTTTAACATTTTTTGTTCACTAAATTTATTGTACTCTGTACATTTATAATAAATGTAGGAAAATAGAAGTGTGCTCTGTGCTCGACATCTTACGAAACTTTCCTCCTGTTCTCACAAATATATTCGTAGCAAAAATAATAACAGCTCGTCAACACGCTCGACCTTGAAACTGACGCAACTAAAACAGTCCTTCGATCTCATCGGTCTCGTTGTTCCAGTCCATGTCGTAGACAGCAGGCCTCGTTGACAAACCGGGCATCATCATGATCTGGAAACGGAAATCAAAGAGTTGTAGAAATTCAAAAATCTTTAAAAAGTCGAAAAAAAAGGGAAACTAGAATTTTTTTTCGAAACGATTTGAAATTTTGATCTAAAATCGCGAAACGGGCATTATCATGATCTGGGAACGGAAATCAAAGAGTTTTAGGAATTCAAAAATCTTGAAAAAGTCGAAAAAAAAGGAAAACTACAATTCTTTTTGGAAAAAATTGGATATTTTGCTAAAAAATCGCGAACCGGGCATTATCATGATCTGGAAACGGAAATCAAAGAGTTTTAGAAATTCAAAAATCTTTAAAAAGTCGAAAAAAAAGGAAAACTACAATTTTTTTTGGAAAAAATTGGATATTTTGCTAAAAAATCGCGAACCCGACAGAGTCATGATCTGGAAACGGAAATCGAAGAGTTTTAGAAATTAGAAAATCTTGAAATTTTGAAGAAAAAAAAACAATTTTTTTTTCTAATAGTTTTGTAATTGATTCGATATTTTGCTTGAGAATCTCAAACCAGACATTATCATGATTTCGGAGTGGAAATCAAAGAGTTTAAAAAATTCAAAATTCTTGAAATTAGTGAAAAAGCATTTTTTGATATTAAATTCGAAAATTTCGTTTTTTTTTCTGAATTTACGACTCCACGTCGTCGTCTGGAAGTTTTTTAAAAATAATTTCCAAACACGTCCAATTTGTGTCAAGATTTTACGTCCCGAAGTGATAATAAAATTCTTTGTGCTTCGCTGGTTTTGAAAATTCCCGACTTACCTCTCCGACCATGGGAACCACGAATTTAGCTCCGGTAGATACAAAAATGTCGGTAATATGCAGAGGGAATCCTGTGGGTGCTCCCTTGATCGCTGCATCACCAGTCAACGAGTTCGAAGTCTTTGCCATGCAAAGAGCATACTTGTCGTATCCAAACTCATGGTAGCTCGCTATTTTTTCCTTCACCTGCAAATCGATACAAATTTTTTTTTTTTTACGAACAAAAACCGGAAATTTCGATAATATGGAAATCGAACGAAATTTTCCATTAATTTCCTTGTCGAAATAAAATTTACACACTGCCTGAAAGAATTTAAACCAAAAAAGTCGAAATTATTTTTTTTTTCGAGAATAAAAAATTTGACGAAAAAAAACGAGTGGACAAAAAAATTTAATGATAATTTTCGATTTTGAAATAATCATTCTACTAAATTGTGGGTTTTTGTTTGTAATTATTAAGTTTGAAATTTGTTCTTACCGTATCCGCGAGAATCACTTCCCCAGCTCCGTACATTTCCCGAGCAATAATATTTATTTTTTCAACAATTCCCAAGTCGCTGTCGTAGAGGAACTTGAATTTGCTCGGTTTCTCTATCGCCTCTAATACGGCATCGGCTAAATCGAGAGCTCCTTCGCCACCCTTGGCCCAATGATTACAAACGACGGCGCTCGTTGCACCTCCTTTCAAAGCTGCCACTTTAACTAATTCTAATTCCGCTGGAGTATCAGTTCTGCAGAACGAAGCGTAGAGTAAATGAAAAAGTTGACGTTTTTTTTTATGGATTCTGAGACTTTGAGGATGTTGAGGTTCCTGTGTAACTTGTTAATGTTAATTGTTGAATAAATAGATTCTTAATCGTCGTGAAATTTTGTACACGGCCTCCTGAATACTCGATGTAAAAACATTCCAAATTTTAAGAATTCTTTCATCATTAATTTAACCACCTTAAGGGTTGACATAAAAAATGATGAGAAAATTCTAAAAATTTGGCATGTTTTTGTAGGAAGCATTAAAGAGGTCGTGTTCAAATTTCACGACGATTAGGAAGCTCGTTATTAAAAAAATCAACATTTTGTTAAGAACAATTTTTTAAACGAATACAAAAAATATTTATCAATAAATTTCTTTTTTTTTCGTTGCTTTTAGTACGTTGTGGATATTAAAAAATTGAGAGGTCAAAAAGAAAACTTATCGCAAAGTTGTACCAGTTTCCACAAAACTGCGTTTGACTACATTTAATTTATTAATGTTATTTGTCGAATAACGAGCTTCCTATTAGTCTTGAAATTTTTACACGATCTCTTGAATACTTCGTACAAAAATATACCAAATTTTCAGAATTTTCTTGTCATTTGCGATTTTTTAAACAAATACTAAAAATATTTAGCAATTAACTTCGTATTTTTTTTTGTTGCTTTCAGTACATTGTAGATATTAAAAAATTGAGAGGCCAAGAAGAAACTTTATCGCAACGTTGTACCAGTTTCCATAAAACTGCGTTTGACTACATTTAATTTATTAACGTTAATTGTTCAATAACGAGCTTCCTAATGGTCGTGAAATTTTGACACGATCTCTTAAATACTTCGTACAAAAATATTCCAAATTTTCAGAATTTTCTTATCATTTGCGATTTTTTAAACAAATACTAAAAATATTTAGCAATTAACTTCGTTTTTTTTTTCGTTGCTTTCAGTACGTTGTGGATATTAAAAAATTGAGAGGCCAAGAAGAAACTTTATCGCAACGTTGTACCAGTTTCCATAAAACTGCGTTTGACTACATTTAATTTATTAACGTTAATTGTTCAATAACGAGCTTCCTAATGGTCGTGAAATTTTGACACGATCTCTTAAATACTTCGTACAAAAATATTCCAAATTTTCAGAATTTTCTTATCATTTGCGATTTTTTAAACAAATACTAAAAATATTTAGCAATTAACTTCGTTTTTTTTTTCGTTGCTTTCAGTACGTTGTGGATATTAAAAAATTGAGAGGCCAAGAAGAAAGTTTATCGCAACGTTGTACCAGTTTCCATAAAACTGCGTTTGACTACATTTAATTTATTAACGTTAATTGTTCAATAACGAGCTTCCTAATGGTCGTGAAATTTTTTACACGATCTCTTAAAAACTTCGTAACAAAAACATACTTGAGAATTTTCTTATCATTTGCAATTTGGAACTCAACATCCTTAAATCGAACAAAAAAATCCCCCGATGAGCATCAATCATTTGAATTTACAAAATCTCTTAAAACTTGATGCAAAAAATAGGAAATTTTTAGAATTTTCTTATAATTTGCGATTTGGGACTCAGCATCCCTATAATTTTGAATAAACGTTCCAGTTGATCGGTTGCCCAGAATTTGTTGGGTTCGTTAACCGAAAAAGTAGGTCGATAGATTTTCAGTCGCAGAATTTCCGAATTTTTGGTTCTCCCGTGAATTTAAATTGCAAAATGGATGAATAATTGATTTTGTAAAATAGGCTCACGTGTGTTTGTTGATTGCGACGACAACGGGGACCCCAAATTTGTTGCCGTTGCTGATATGCTTGAGAAGGTTCGGCAGACCCTTTTCCACGAGGTCGAGATGCTCCTCGGTGTACTCTTTCTTCAAGGGCGCACCGGGAGTCACGGTTGGTCCACCACCGTGCATCTTGAGTGCTCTTACCGTCGCAACAAGGACAATTGCGTTAGGCACGTGACCGGAAGTCCGGCACTTGATATTGAAGAACTTTTCCATTCCGATGTCCGACCCGAATCCTGCTTCGGTGACAACGATCCCTTCAGGCCCGACCAGCTTCAGGGCTATCGCGTCCGCAATTATCGACGAACAACCGTGCGCAATGTTCGCGAATGGGCCGGTATGAACCAGGACTGGAGTACCTTCGATACTCTGCATGAGATTCGGCTCGATCGCGTCTTTCAATAAAACGGCCATTGCCCCGGTCATGCCCTAAAAAAAAATTTCCAAAAATATTTTTAAAAATTTGAAAAAACACTCAACGATTCAAAAATTATGAGATTATCGTTGGGCTCGTATTTTTCAAAAGTTCCGATGTTTCTTCAGGTGCCAATTTCCAATGCCAAGGAGAATTTTCGACTGAACGAACATTTTTTTTGATTTTTCTTGTATTTTCAGTTTTTTTTTCATTTTTTAAATATTTTTCCTTCAGACTCTTCCGCATGAAAATTTTTGTAAATACTTGGAACTTCGGTTTCAATTTTTTTTATTAATTTAAAGAAAAAAAAAAATTTATTAATATTTTTTTTATTAATTTAAAGAAAAAAAAATTTATTAATATTTTTTTTATTAATTTAAAGAAAAAAAAAATTTATTAATATTTTTTTTATTTTTTTTATTAATATTCAATTATTTTTTTGATTTAATTTTTTTTATTAATTTTTTTTTATTTTATTTTTTTTATTAATATTTTTTTTAAAATTTTTTTTATTAATTTGTTATTTTGTTTTATTTTTTATTAATATTTAACATAAAATTCGATTTTTCGAAATTTTGGAAATTTGAAAATTGTGGAAATTCGTTTTTTTTTGTTTTTTTTTGTGTTCTTCGAGGATTGAAAATGAAACTCACGAAATCTTCGGCAGTCAGGGGCTCTCCACTCTTGCTGAATGCAACGACAATCTCGCCCAATCGTCTTTTCATGTCCGCGACGTCAGTCGCAAGCGCAAGAATCGCCATTATCTCCGAGCCAACGGATATGCGGAAGGAAGTTTCTCGAGTTCTTCCCTTTTCCGTGGGTCCTTGACCGATCGTTATGTTACGAAGGAAACGATCGTTCAGATCGACGACTGAAAAGAAAAAATAAAACCCACGGATTAGGTTCCATTCGCATCGATTAATTTGCAGCTTTTCGAGGTTTTTTTTTGTTGCCAAAATTTCATGCGATTCGATTTTTAAACTGCTAATCGCGATATCTCGAGAACCAGTCGGCCGATCGAGTTGAAATTTTGTCTGGACGTTCACCGGACCCTTCTCCGGCCCCGGTGCCAGACTCGAGTCGAAAAAACGCTTCGATTCATTTTTAAGGCTCGAAAAAGAGCGAATTACGAAAAAATAAATAATAAAAATTCGACACTTTGCCAATTTTTCAAAAATTCAGTTTCGCAGCTGCTTTGGTACGATTTTGCTCGGAGCATCAATGCAGATTGAAAATATGTTTAGTTTCTGTCATTCCGATGCATAAAAGCCCCGGAATCTGGTCGCGAATGAAAAATTTCCCAAAATCGTTAAATTCGTGGCAATAAATGAAAAAAAAAACTCGAATAGTTCGAAAAACATAGTGCGACGTTGAAAGGGAATGAAGATCGTGTCACCTCTCGTCCACATGATCCTCTCGGGATCGATGTCGAGTCTGGCGAATTTGGATTGTTCCTGATCGTTCAGAGTGGCTGGATCAGTTTTGGTGATTCCAATTTTCCGAAGACGCTCGAGTTGAATTTTAGAAAATTTTCTAACGCCTTTGATCGCAGGGACGAGTCTGTCGAACAGAGCTTTGTCGGTTTGGGTCGATTCGTGAAAATATCTCGCGTCGATTTGAGCCGCGAGGAGATTGTTTGCTGCGGTGACTGCGTGGATGTCGCCGGTCAGATGGAGATTGAATTCTTCCATGGGAATGACCTGATTGAGCGACAAAAAAANTTTGTCTCCCTCGCATTGAGCCGCGGTCAGATTCGGGCGCGTTTTATCGAGTCCGAAAACTATCGGTCGAATAAAGGGCCCGGAAATGGCGAGAGTTTGGACAGCCAGGCAGACTTTCTTTTCTCACTTTATCGAACGCGGCGATTCGGCATCACGGTGTTTCCTTCGGGCGGTCTAACTGCGACGTGAAAAAGTAAACGTTTGGAGAAAAAAAAAAAAAAAAAAAAAAAAAAAAAAAAAACTTTTTTAGAAAACGTTTTTTTTTTACGAAGGGAAAAGCTCGTGTTGAGTTGGAAAAATGGATGGATCAAGGGGGCTCGATTACCTGGGAGTAGCCTCCGCCAGCAGCGCCGCCTTTGACGCCAAACGTGGGTCCCATGCTCGGCTGTCGGAGTGTGGCGAAGGAATTTTTGTTTTTGTGAGCAGAAAGGGCTTGCACGAGTCCGAGGGTGGTGGTGCTTTTGCCTTCGCCGAAGGGGGTCGGCGTGATTCCGGCGACAACAACGTATTTACCGTCTTTTTGATTTTCCAGTCTTTTCAAAACGTTCAGACTGATTTTTGCCTTTTTGGCTCCGTAGGGACTGAGCTCGTTCGCCACCAGGCCAATTTCTTCGGCCAGCATTCCGATCGGCTTGGGCTCTTGGCCGCGCGATATTTCTATGTCGCTCGGTACTGGCTCCGTTATTTTTAGAGGAAGAGCTCGCAGGCTCCATTTCGTTTCGAACAATTTGTCAAACGAGCGCTGTGCCGATATGACTGTGTTCCTCATCAACATGGCCACGGTGACAGGTCCGACTCCACCAGGAACTGGCGTTATGTACGACGCAACTTTAGCAGCGTCCGCGTAAGCAACGTCGCCCACCAGACGAGAGCCTGATTTCTTCGTGGCGTCTGAAAATCGTTTTCCCAATATTTCATTCACTTTCTCTAATTTTCTGCTTTTCATTGAGCAAAAAATCAAATCGTTTCAATAAATTAAGCCAAACAATTATTTTCTTTTTTTTTTTTCTATCGACGTGCGGAACTTTCTCGACGTAAATATTGCGGATTTTTTCTTTCGAGTACGAAACCCAAAAGATGGAAACTGGTTTCAAGGCCTCGATCGAGAAAATTCCATTATTTTTGTAGCTATTGAAAGTTTCCGGAACCAGTGGAACGAAAATGAAGAGAAAAATGCAAATTACGAGTTACCGGGAATGGAATTTATTCCACAGTCGATAACGACCGCGCCTGGCTTGATCCAGGATCCTTGAACAAATTCTGGCGATCCGATGCCGACCACGAGGATGTCCGCTTGCGATACCTTGATTCCACAAATTGAACAATTTCCAAAATTCATTATTTCGTTTATTCATTATGGCATTAATTTATTATTTCATTTATTCATTATTTCATTTATTCATTATTTCATTTATTCATTATTTCATTAATTTATTATTTCATTTATTCATTATTTCATTTATTCATTATTTCATTTATTCATTATTTCATCAATTCATCATTTCATTAATTCATTATTTCATTATTCCGTTAATTCATTTTTTCATTAATTCATTATTTCATTATTCCGTTAATTCATTTTTTCATTAGTTCATTTTTTCATTAATTCATTATTCCATTAATTCATTAATTCGACATTTCATTAATTTATTATTTCATTTTTTCATCAATTAATTATTTCATTAATTCACTATTTCATTAATTCATTATTTCATTAATTCATTATTTCATTATTTCATCAATCCATTATTTCATTAATTCATTATTTCATTAATTCGTTCTTTCATTAATTCGTTATTTCATTAATTCATTATTTCATTATTTCATGATTTCATTAATTCATTATTTCATTATTTCATGATTTCATTAATTCATTATGTCATTAATTCAGTATTTCATGATTTCATTAATTCATTATTCCATTAATTCAGTATTTCATGATTTCATTAATTCATTGTTTCATCAATTCATTATTTTATTAATTAATTTTTTCATTTATTCATTTTTTCATTAATTCATTATTTCGTTAATTCATTAATTCATTACTTTATTATTTTATTTATTCATCAATTCATTAATTGGGAAAACAGTAAAAAAAAAAAAACGTTTCGTACGAAAAAACTTACGATTTTCGGAATATCTTTGGTCCTCGAGTGGCAAACTGTGACAGTTGCATTGTGCCATTTTAGTAATTCGGCCACAGGTGTTCCGACGATTTTGCTTCTGCCTAGGACGACGGCCTGAGCTCCAGCGATTTCGACACCGCTTCTACGAGTCAAAAATAAAAATCACCATTTTCTTTTGCCACAAACACGACTTTTCGAAAAATTGTCGGTATTCGTACTTTTGAATGAGCTTGATGCATCCGATCGGTGTACACGGTAGGAAACCGCTCATGTCACCTATCGCCACTCTGCCCTCGTTGATGGTATTGAGTCTGGGAAAAGAAACGAAAAAAAAAACTTACAAAATTCGCAAAAATTACATTTTGCAAATTTTTTTTTTTTAATTAAAAAAAAAAGAAAGAAAAATTGGAACAAGTACAAAAATTCATTGCGACCACGACTTTGGATTTTTCGTTGTGATTTTATTTTCTCGGAGCCTCTAGAAATAGAAATTTCGAAATGTACGTTATCTCTGGATAATGACAAACACTTATAAACTGCAAACCGACTCGGTTTCGATCTCATTCGTTACACAACCCAGCAAAGTGTTTAGTTTCTTAGATGAAACGCTTTACGTAATGAAAATGACGTATTTGTAAATATTTTGATCTTGAATTGTGCAATTTTTTGATTGCAGGGTCGAAAGTCGCATTGCGAGTTATTTTCATGTTTTTTTTTTCCTCGTTTATCAGTCAGAACGAGTTTCGCCATTTTTACGTAATTCCAAGCGACGATTTTTCTGTTTTATTGGAGCTCAGCGTCATTCTTGGCAAACGAACGATCTGGCGAAATTTTGTTTGTCAGATTTTTGCAAAAAAAATTGCAAATTTCGAGTTTTTTTTGTTTTTTGTGAAAAAAAAAAATTTTGTTTTTGGAAAATCGGGATCATTGACGATTTTTCCGTTTTATTGGAACTCAGCGTCATTCTTGGCAACCGAACGATCTGGCGAAATTTTGTTTGTCAGATTTTTGCAAAAAAAATCGCGAATTTCGAGTTTTTTTGTTTTTTTTTTTTTTCAAAAAGGAAATTTTTGTTTTTTTGGGAAATCGGGATCACTGACCCATCGACATCCTTGTCCGGAGAGACCGTGTCCGTGATCAAATGGGAATTAACTTTGTTGACTGTATCGAGAGGCATTTGCACAATAATTCCATGAATCGCTGGGTCTGTGTTGAGTTTGTTGAGTTTGCTCAAAAGCTCAATCTCCGTTGTTGTGTTGGGCAGCTTCACGTGACAGGCATTGATTCCTATCTCATTGGCTGCTTGCATCTTCATACGAATGTAAACGTTGGAATCTTCTCTGCCACCGACCTGAACGATCGCTAGTCCAGGAGCAAAGTTTGGCAGTTTTTCCTTCATTGCTGCTACGTCTTTTGCCAAACATTGACGAACTTCCCTTCGATACGAAAGAAAAAAAAACGATTTTAACGATCCATTCATTTTCCTAAAACGAGAATTTTCCCTCGATCCATTTTTTTCTCTTATTTCTCGTAAAATTGTTTAAAAAAATGAATTCTGCACTTTTTCGATAAATAGATCGTTGGGACGAGTGCCCAAAAAAATTTCCATTAATTTTCAACAAAATTAGACTTTTTTCTCGACGATAAATTTCCCAAATTTTCGTCCTGCTCCCAGCTCGGCTTCGATACGAAAAAAAAACGATTTTAACGATCCATTCATTTTCCTAAAACGAGAATTTTCCCTCGATTCATTTTTTTCTCTTATTTCTCGTAAAATTGTTTAAAAAAATGAATTCTGCACTTTTTCGATAAATAGATCGTTGGGACGAGTGCCCAAAATAATTTCCATTCATTTTCAACAAAATTCGACTTTTTTCTCGACGATAAATTTCCCAAATTTTCGTCCTGCTTCCAGCTCGGCTTCGATACGAAATAAAACGATTTTAACGATCCATACATTTTCCTACAACAACAATTTTCCCTCGATCCATTTTTTTCCCTTATTTCTCGTAAAATTGTGGAGAAAAAAAATTAATTCTGCACTCTTTCGATAAATAGATCGTTGGGACGAGTGCCCAAAAAAATTTCCATTCATTTTCAATAAAATTAGACTTTTTTCTCGACGATAAATTTCCCAAAATTTCGTTCTGCTCCCAGCTTGGCTTCGATACGAAAAAAAAACGATTTTAACGATCCATTTATTTTCCTACAACGAGAATTTTCCCTCGATTCATTTTTTTCTCTTATTTCTCGTAAAATTGTGTAGAAAAAAAATTAATTCTGCACTTTTTCGATAAATAGATCGTTGGGACGAGTGCCCAAAAAAATTTCCATTCATTTTCACCAAAATTTGACTTTTTTCTCGCCAATAAATTTCCCAAAATTTCTGCTCCCAATTCCGATCAAATTTTTGAAAATGTTTCACAATTTTTCTCGAGAGTCGTTTACTTACCGACCGTCGGTAAGTTAGAAAAATTTAGTCGTTTTTTCTGAGGAGTAATTTTTTTTTTCCATGTTATCGACATTTTTCGCGTAATAAATAGATAAATGATTGAGAAAACAAGGAAAACAACAAACATGTGCTCGTATCTCGTTGTGAATGTCATCGGAAATTCACGGATACGCGATGTCGTAAGAATAAATGAATTTCACGCGATCAGGAGGATTCGTACGCGGGAAAAAATGAATAAAGACGAAAAAAAGGGAAAAAAATGATGAAAAGTTTTTGTGCTTCGATTCTACGTGGTTATTGGACTAATTGTCGGGGGGGATTACTTTGGGAATACTTACTTGGCGAAGCTCGTTCCTGAGAGGACGACACCACGAACGTCCGTTGCCATTCTCCTGTCGATCGATCTACGCGGCCACGTGGTAACACAATGAGAATTTGTTGTTTTTCTTTCAATTCCAAGTTTTGTAGGTTATTAAGGCGGGAAAATGTAACACTTGACTAAATTTTGACTTTGTCGATAATTCGATGAGTTTTTAAAATGAGAATCAAGGTCGCGAAGGCAGGCGCGCAGTTTGTCGAGTTTTGTTTAGAGCAACAATGAAAAGTCAGTGCGAACGACGAGCTCACGCGAGTCTATACTTCGTAGCCGGTCCGTAGCAATCATTCCCAACGTTCTGTCGCGTTCTATCGCCGCGTTAGGCGCACACGTGCGTGTGTGGATATTCGTGTGTTGATTCGAGCCGGTTCGCAGCACCAACGAAAAACACGACGATCGACCAACACTCGTTTCGTAATGCGTGTGCCCAACGAGTTCCCCTCTCGCGCGGTCTAAAGTTTATTTTTCATATCGAAGACACTCTGACACGCGAAAACTTTCAGAATCCTGCACGAGTTATCAGCGGTTCTCAAAAACAATGCCACCAATTTCTTTTTGTTAATCATTCGCCACTTTGTCAGAAAAAAATGAACGAGAAATTACATTTTCCGATCACGAGAAAATATCAACGAGAGCGAGAGTTTCCTTTTCGTACAAAACGTTTTCTTTTCTTCGTTGTCACAAATATTATTCCAGCCACATCGGGGGCTCGTCAAAAAGACTCGCGAATCAATAAACAAACAAATTAATAAAAAAATTCTTAGATAATTTTAAAAAAACTTTGNTATTAATAATTTATAAATAATTTATAAATAATTTATAAATAATTTATAAACAATTTATAAATAATTTATAAATAATTTATAAATTATTTATTAATAATTTATAAATAATTTATAAATAATTTATAAATAATTTATAAACAATTTATTAATAAATTATAAATAATTCATAAATGATTTATAAATAATTTATTAATAAATTGCTAATAATTTATTAACAATTTGTTATTAATAATTAATTTATTAATAACGCTAATTAGCGTTATAAAAATAAAAATTGATAATTAGCGTTTTTTTCTGTTTCGTTAAGTTAAATTTTGATGATCGAGTGGGACAATAACTTTGTTTGGTGGTTAAATTGAAATGACTTTGAAAAGTAAAAGATCGAGAAACACGAGTGCGATGAGAATAAGAGGAACGATGAAAATTGATAAATAGCTGTGTCCATACGTGAAGACTCGAAGTATCCTGCTCATAGATCGTCCGTTGCGATGCTTTAATGCAAACTGGAGAATTATCCAAATTTTCTAGACTCGGTGCACATGCGTTCATGGGGGGTAATTTTTTTCTTCACACACTAGAAAATACAAATACGTGCGTCTCGTTATCTCATGACGTCGTTGAGACGTTTTCGAATCGATAAACTTTGACACTCGATGCTCGAGCATCGACCTCGAGTTTGTTCGCTTCCATATTCTCTTGAGATTCCAATTTTCATGCAAAACTTTTTTTCCTGCTGGCCAAGCGCTTAATCGAACGAAATTCATATTTAAGAGTTTTTTTGCTTCCTCATAGACGAGGCTTTGTGACGGTGAAACTTTTTTTGACAGTTTTCAATGTCAATCTTGTTCCAAAACATCGATTATACGGAATTTTGAAATTTTCAAAAAAACGGTGTCGACGCTCTAACTTCCGCAAATTTTAAGATTCATTACTAATTTTTTTTTTATACATAGAGCATCATAATAGGAAGGTTGGTATTGAATTTGGGAAACATCGGTTCAACGGTTAAAATTTAATGATTTTTCGAATTTTACGAAAATCTGAGTTTTTTGAAAAATCGTCCAACCGCTCCAGATTTTGCAAATTTTGTAAGATGCAAATACAAGTCTGTACTTCCTCGTCATTCTCTGAGAATTTTATTCGAATTGCTTAAAAAGTACGAATTATACGGAATTTTGAAATTTTCAAAAAAAGGGTGTCGAAGCTCTAACTTCCGCAAATTTTAAGATTCATTACTAATTTTTTTTTTATACATAGAGTATCATAATAGGAAGGTTGGTATTGAATTTGGAAAATATCGGTTAAACGGTAAAAATTTTATGATTTTTCGAATTTTCCGAAAATCTGAGTTTTTTGAAAAATCGTCCAACCGCTCTAATTTCTGCAAATTTTGTAAAATATTGTGTACAAGTCTGTACTTCCTCTTTAATTTCTAGAAAAGTTGTCGAAATTATATAATTTAATAAAAAATCCCAATTTGTTTGTATTTGGGTCAAAATGACCCGGAGAAATCGTCGATAGCAATCCCGCGTTAAGAATCGAACTTTTCAGAGGATTTAAAAAAAAACGATTCTTTGCAATTGTGTCGTTTTCACGTTGACGTTCGAACGCTCATCGCCTTTTTGAGAAAGAGAGAGAGAGAGACGAAACGGTTTTCAATTAACCAAATTTGCGGTATGTTTCCAAGTTCCATTACAGCCTTAGAAGCTTTAACGCTTATAGACTTGGCGTGTATACGCGGCCGCCAACTCCGCGCAACGAAACTTTAGCAGGGAGAAACTCGACAAAAACATTTTCGTATATCCGCGCGGCGCTATATTCTCCGAACGTCCTCTCCTGCATTCATCGTCTCGTTCCTCGCCCTGAACCAAATTCTCATCTCCGTCTCGCAGGCCCACAATTCAAAGACCCGCGTTGCCTAATAATGACAAATCAAGAACGTCTCCACGAGCCCCCTCGAGGAGACAGCAAGAAAATCGTGCGACTGACCGAATATTCAAAATTTATTTGTCCACAAGAAAAACAACGAAAACGATTTAATTCCCAAACGATTATTCAATTTTTCGATCTTGCTCCATTATATTTCGAAAGGATCGAGTCCTTTGCTCGTTTTTTTAGGATTCTTCGTCACGTTTTGGACTTTCAAGTTTTTCCATACTCGAAAATTCAAATTTCCAAGTTTCAACATCCTCAAGACGATTTTCCATACGGAGAGAAATGCGGGGATATTTATATCACAAATTACTATGCTCCATAGTTTTCTGGTGACAGTTTCGTCCCTCTGAGAAATTTTGGCAAAAACATAGTAATTTTTCATGTATGTATTTTTTTTTTTTTTATATTTGTAATTCCTTCGTATACCCTTGCGGGTTTTTACGATCCCTTCCCAGACACTTTTTTCCGATTATTTCCAAGTAGCTGAATTCCTTTTTTCCATATTTCCAAATTCCTGAATTCACGCTACACTTCCCCACTACACTTCCCACTTCCCCCCCTAGAGTGTTGCCCACAGCCACTCTAACCTACACCTGTATCGCATTCGCACGAGGGCCCGGGGAAACTGTGGAAAACCTTGGCCGATACAGGGCTAGTAATTTTTTATATAAAATTGGGCGAAAAATGTCAAATTTCTGCTATTTTCGATTGAATTTTAATAAAAATTACTATGTTTTTGCTAAAATTTATCAGAGGGACGACAATGTCACCAGAAAACTATGGTGGCATAGTAATACGTGATATAAATTTCCCAGCATTTCTCTTCGTGCATATGGTCGCAGTTTTCGATGGGAAAAGATCGAAATGCGAGAATGTTTGCGTGCGAGCAAGTCAAAGGTTCAGCAATCATGAGCAGATCAGTAAGATTAACCGAGCTTCGGCGCTTCGCTGTTGGTGATGGCAGTAATTAGATCACGTGTCTCTTCCGCACCCTCGGAAGCGAGAGCAGGAGGGCAAGAGATCTTTGAGGTAACAAACGTTTTGCTAGAGCGAGTCTCTCGTGGAGGCTCCTTACGGTTTCTGGGAGGCATAACCTGAAGGGTCTCGGGTTGGCTCTGCGATACGGAATATTCCTGCGCCCTTGTAATACCTTCGATATTCTCAGGGGAATTTCCAAGGCGCGTGTTATATCGCAGCGTAATATTGAAGGGAAGAGAAAACCGCACTAGGGTCCATGTAAGATGATGAGTCGTCCTAGTTGCCTTAATGAGGAGAGGCAAGCGAAATTATTTGAGACACTGGTTCGTCCCTTTGGCAGCGAGTCCCGAATCGTTTTTTTAAATATTTTTCATAATTTTTTTTCTGGAAAATTCATTTAAAAAAACGGTGACTCGGTTCTCATGCAATTTTGCTTCGTTGTCGATCGCATTTTTGGTTAGAAAAATAATTTGGCAGCGAATCCCGAATCGTTTTTTAAAAATATTTTTTATCATTTTTTTGCTGGAAAATTTATTTAAAAAAACGGTGACTCGGTCGTTATGCAATTTTTCTTCGTTGTCGATCGCATTTTTGTTTAGAAAAATAATTGCTTGAAATAGTTTGCTTGGCAGCGAGTGGCGAATCGTTTTTTTAAATATTTTTTATAATTTTTTTTTCTGGAAAATTTATTTAAAAAAACGGTGACTCGGTCCTTATGCAATTTTTCTTCGTTGTCGATGGCGTTTTAGTTCAGAAAAATAATCTTCAAATGTCCCTAAAATCTTACGTTTTAAAAAATATTTTTTATCATTTTGTGTTCAGGAAAATTTATTTTAAAAAAGCGTAACTCGGTTTTTACACAATTCTGCTTCGTTTTCGAATGGATTTTCGTTTAGAAAAATAATTTGCAAATTTTTCTAAAAATTATATTTAAACAAAACCTTAAAATGCAGGAATTTTGAAATTTTCGAGATCCACGCAATTTTTTGTTGTTTTTTATCTCATTTTGGTTCAGGAAAAAAAAACTGAAAACTCAGAACCGTCCACACAGCTTTTGATCGTCAGCGCCAATTTTTTGATTTTAATCGATTTTTTTTTTCGATGTTTTTGTCATTTGATTACTCGGAAAAGGAAAAATAAATTTTGTTCGTCGAATTTGTGTCTATCGGAGATTTGACATGTTCGTTGTCTGCGCAGATAAAAGATCGAGACTCGTCTCCGGAAGACATTGTCGCTCTTCTTGTTAGGATGACCCTCGGATAGTTGGACTGCAGATTCGCCAATCTGCGCCAATGGTCGTACGCGTAGGAAGTGGAAGGAAAGAGAAAGACTAGCGAGAACATGTCAAAAGGGTAGGAGGATCCTTGTCTTTTAGAAATTGGGAGATCTCACGAGATTGTAAGACCAGGCGAGGCAATCAGTTCCAGGACATAACTGCTGGACGTACCAGAGGCTTGGGGCTTATAAGCCCGCGGCTGACTTCGATAGTCGATCGTCCTTTTGCTCGCCTGATCTGTTCATCCACTTTCCGCGTCTCGTCTCTTTCGCCCCTTTCTTGTTCGACTCGCCACGATTCTCTATACACCTTTCTTCGGTTATTTAAATCGTCGAGGATATGGACGAAGAGGAAATCTGTGGCTCTTCGTTTCTCGCAGTCCGCGATCGATGTTGTTCGCTCGTTCTCATTATTCCGATTTTCCACGATCAACGTTGCCGACTGGATTCACGAGTCTCGTTGAATCTCGAACAAACCCAAATGCAGCTCGATTTTTTTCCTTTTTGCTTCCTCATGGAGGAAGCTGTGTGATGGTGACATTTTTTTTACGATTTTCTATGTCAATGGCACTGGAAAATTCAAACGTTCATAACTCGAGAACGGTTTGAGCTACAGGGCTCCCGTTTCGCACAAATGTTAATCTATACGAGCTCTTCATTCTTTGAGAATTTTGTTGGAATTGCTTGAAAAATACGAATTATACGGAATTTTGAAATTTTCAAAAAAACGGTGTCGACGCTCTAACTTCCGCAAATTTTAAGATTTATTACTAATTTTTTTTTTATACATAGAGTATCATAATAGAAAGGTTGGTATTGAATTTGGGAAATGTCGGTTGAACGGTTTAAATTTTATGATTTTTTGGATTTTACGAAAATCTAAGTTTTTTGAAAAATCGTCCAACCGCTCCAGATTTTGCAAATTTTGTAAGATACAAATGCAAGTCTGTACTTCCTCGTCATTCTCTGAGAATTTTATTCGAATTGCTTAAAAAGTACGAATTTTACGGAATTTTGAAATTTAAAAAAAAAAGGCTGTCGACGCTCTAACTTCCGCAAATTTTAAGATTTGTTACTAATTTTTTTTTTATCGATAGAGTATCATAATAGGAAGGTTTGTATTGAATTTGGGAAATATCGGTTGAACGGTTAAAATTTAATGATTTTCCGAAATTTCCGAAAATCTGAGTTTTTTGAAAAATCGTTCAACCGCTCTAATTTCTACAAATTTTTTAAAATATTCTGTACAAGTCTGCACTTCCTGTTGCTCAAGATGCTTGGAGCTCAAAGCTTCGTCCACGAGAGAGCCAAAATAAAAAATCGTGCATGTTGAGTATCTTTTGAGAAATGAATCAGCAAATTTCAATTTTTAGCGTACATTTCCCAGTCTCTCAAAACCGTCTTCGTTCCTCGACACAGGAAAAAAGCGTCAAAAACCAAAAATCTCGACAGTTTTTCAATCCTCATCCGAAATAACAGATTTCCACAGTTCTCGCGGGAAACCATCAAGGGAAATACTCATGTAATGAAATTTGTAGGGCATGCGACCTGGAAGAGTCCAGCAGCTCTCGTTGCTCTTGATTAAGCAGCAGGAGCAGTTTCGGGTTGTAAAGGACTCGCGTAAAGTATATGAGCTCCGCAGCCGGGCACACACATGCGTCAAAAACGTTTAACACGTTCTGCTGGTGGTCGCGTATAAAATTCGTGATAATAAATAATTCAAAGTAACGTTTGCATGAAAATTCGCTCGTGCCAAATGTATCGACCACATTGTTCGATCGATTTCTAAAAAATAATCAACGTCACGAACATGTCGATGAAAAAAAATGAAGAAAATTCGTTTCCGAATAAAAAATGTGCCGCAATCAGTGATCGGATCGTCGATTTGATAAATTGAGGGGCATCGCAGTTATTAATTAAAGATTCGTCTCGCCCAGTGGCCCGAAGATTCCTGTACCCAAAAAGGGCTCCTGTCCGGATATCGAGGGCGCGGCGAAGACGTGTGTGAGTCAGGGAGAGAAAGAGACGAAACGGTCGAGATTGAGCGCCAGCAATAAATAGATGATTGAAGGAGGCCCTCCTCCTACACGCGGGGCGAAACGACGGAAGGGATATGAAATTAATACAAGTCTATCATCTCTCTTGTACACTTGATGCTGACTCGGCAAGACCAAGTATTGGAGAACCTCTTTGGTTGAGCCTTCAAGGCATCCTTGGAATCCTTAGGCCGTTCATGCGGAAGGGCCGCCGCTTCGATGTGAATATCACGGAAATTGGATGGGTATGGGAAGAAAGCTTGTGCGCTCCTCAAACGCACATTTCCTGTGTGTGAGGAATATAATGAAACTGGAAAAATTACCATTGCTGTATCGATGCGGATGGACGGCCTTGGATTTCGATCGATTTTTTTTGTGCGGAATGTAAAAAAATTATTTCGATAAAAAGCCAATGTTTTTTACGCTTTGAAAATGTGGTTTTCATTTTTTATGGAAATTCAGACTCTGGCTGGCGAAAAGGGTTCTTAACTTTGGTGGATCTCGCGATTCTGTTCGGTGAGGATTATTTTTTGCTTGTAATTATCCCCGTGGACGAGGTTGATGAAGAATTTCATTATAAAATAAAAATGTCCATTATTTTCTTGGGTCTTCGATATTCTGTAATTTTTTTTGGGTCATTTTGACCCAGTGTGTCTAGGCAGGGGTAAAAAATCGATATTCTCTCGTATCAACAGGCAAATTTCGATCTATTTTTCTTGTGCGGAATGTAAAAAAATTATTTCGATAAAAAGCCAATGTTTTTTATGCTTTGAAAATGTGTTTTTCATTTTTTATGGAAATTAAGACTCTGGCTGGCGAAAAGGGTTCTTAACTTTGGTCGATCTCGCGATTCTGTTCGGTGAGGATTATTTTTCGCTTTCAATTATCCCCGTGGACGAGGTTGATGAAGAATTTCATTATAAAATAAAAATGTCCATTATTTTCTTGGGTGTTCGATATTCCGTAATTTTTTTTGGGGCCATTTTGACCCAGTGTGTCTAGGCACTGGTAAAAAATCGATATTCTCTCGTATTAACAGGCAAATTTCGATCTATTTTTCTTGTGCGGAATGTCAAAAAATTATTTCGATAAAAAGCCAACGTTTTTTATGCTTCGAAAATGTGTTTTTCATTTTTTATGAAAATTAAGACTCTGGCTGGCGAAAAGGGTTCTTACCTTTGGTGGATCTCGCGATTCTGTTCGGTGAGGATTATTTTTTGCTTGTAATTATCCCCGTGGACGAGATTAATGAAGAATTTGATTATAAAATAAAAATGTCCATTATTTTATTGGGTATTCGATATTCCGTGATTTTTTTTGGGGTCATTTTGACCCACACTTTCGTCGAATACGTATTTTTCATGAAATTGTTGGTTTCAATAATATTGTTGTTACTGAAAATCGAGCAGAAAACTGCCGACGTACGAATCGAGTTCGGTATGGGTCAATTTGACCCAGTGTGTCTACGCAGGGGTAAAAAATCGATATTCTCTCATTCAAACAGGAAATCGTAATCGAACTCGATGCACGTACGGTCTTGAGTATTTTTCTCGAACAATCTTTCTGGTGAAACACTCCGGTCGAATGTTGCTCATCGGTTGGCAATTTGTCGAGAGAAACTCAGAGCTTTTCCGGCTCGTTCGCTGGAGCTTGTTTCGCTGAAACGTTTGCCCGAGCTGTCGTGAATGTTTGTTCGCGACAGCCAAGGACTTGGGCACTTATGCGTCGGACCCTTTTACGAAGATTGAATTGGAACTGGCGATCGCGTATTTTTCTGCTCGAACTCCACAGAAACCGGAAGGGCTCGCTCGTTTTTTTTTTTTTTTTTAATTTTGTTTTTACGAGGAAACTCTCGCGCGTTCGTAAGTTTATCGTGCGATACCGTCTCGTCCTCGTACGCGATAGGATTCTAGGCAATTTGCGAGTTTCCATCGACGTTAACGGATCGAAGCAACGAGCGTATGTTAGTTCTTCCAGTTTTGCAGCTACTCGAGAGTTTCGTAGTGCTGCGAGTCCGATTCGATTATCGTCACGCAATTGAGCGATTTATACTTTGCCCTGACCGCAGCTTCGCTTCCAGACAAACAATCGTTTTCCATCTCGTAATTATGAAAAATTTTGACGCATTTTTACTCCAATTCGTTATTGCGATTTTAAATCCGAAGTTTATTTTTCTGTAGATTCAAATTTTTACTGTTTACAAATATACATCCTCGTTCTCAGGTCCCTCGAGATCTGATTACGTCACAAGCTTGTGACGTAATCGTCGTATGATTCAAAACGAACGATGATTAGGCAAGTTATGATCCAAATTACGAGACGAATTATTTGTTGGCGACTAATTTGATAAATCGAACAAAAAATCACCCCAATTTTCAACATATCAACTCTCGAGTGACTAATTAAATATGAAACTCTAATTGCAATCGTTTATTACTGTGTAAAAAAAATTCAACACTCATCATTTATTAATTGATGAATTTTAAAGATTTTTTTTTCGGAATCATTCATCCAGTTGTTTGGTGATTTTTTTTTTTAAGTAAAAAAGAGTTGTGATTCAAATTACGAGACGGATTATTTGTTGGCGACTAATTTGACAAATCGAACAAAAAATCACATCATCAACGTCCGAGTGGCAAGTTAAAGATGAAACTCCATTCATGCAATCGTTCGTTATCGGTCAAAAAAAAATCCACACTCATAAATTATTAATTTATAACTTTTACACATTTTTTTCGAAATTTCTAATCCAATGGTTTCCGATTTTTTCTTTGTATTAAAAAAAAAACGTGGTCGATCTCGAAAGCATCGAATTTCGTGATAAATATATCGAAATTGAAGCTCCTGTTGGTTGCCATGGCTACGTCAAGTTATTCATGGCCATGGATTTATTTGTGCGTTGCGTTTGAATCGAAAAGCGAATGAATGGAGAAATTTCGAATTCGACAAACTAGAGGCCAAGGATTTTAAGGGGGTTTGTTTTTTTTTGTCAAAGTTTTAATTTCGTCGTATTTATTAATGTGTTACGTAACGATCGCGTGGACGTTACGTTCGGATGAGCGAGAAGGGGAAGGGCAAGATTTCGATGGTTTTGAGAGTTTCCATCAAGAGATGGGGGCAACACGCACAACTGCCTTTGGGCATGAACAAGAAAGATAACTTCCCTCCGCGAAAGGGTAAGACGATGGCGCGCGCCAGAGGGGTTGATTGGGTTGCGTCCATTCTATCTAATGCTCAGCTGCCGAGAAGTTGTTCCTTTTCCATCTCGCCCACCCTAAGCCAAACTCCGCAAGCCCCCCGATCCTCCAGCAGCAATCCTTTCGTCTCACTCGCTCTTTTGTAAGATGGAAGCGAAATCGTAGCATTGAAAAGTATGGCCGACCAGATGCAATTTCCATAGGGGTTGACCCCCTTCGTGTGTAAGCCCCAACGACGACGAACCCCACCATCGAGGGGAGAGAATTCAGAAAAACAATCTTATACGCTCACAGAATCGACATGGCGTTTCCAATCTGACAAAACCAAAAACTCACTACCATCTTATTTTTTATTGAACCAGCGACTCGAGCATTTGAGGATGTTGAGGTTCTTATGTAACTTGTTAATATTAATTGTTGAATAAATAGATTCTTAATCGTCGTGAAATTTGTACACGACCTCCTGAATACTCGATGTAAAAACATTCCAAATTTTTAGAATTCTTTCATCATTAATTTAACCACCTTAAAGGTTGACATAAAAAATGATGAGAAAATTCTGAAAAATTGGTATGTTCTTGTAGGAAGCATTAAAGAGGTCGTGTCCAAATTTCACGACGATCAGGAAGCTCGTTATTAAAAAAATCAACATTTTGTTAAGAACAATTTTTTAAACGAATACAAAAAATATTTATCAATAAATTTCGTTTTTTTTTGTTGCTTTCAGTACATTGTAGATATTAAAAAATTGAGAGGCCAAGAAGAAAGTTTATCGCAACGTTGTATCAGTTTCCATAAAACTGCGTGTGACTACATTTAATTTATTAATGTTATTTGTCGAATAACGAGCTTCCTATTGGTCTTGAAATTTTTACACGGTCTCTTAAATACTTCGTACAAAAATATACCAAATTTTCAGAATTTTCTTGTCATTTGCGATTTTTTAAAGAAATACTAAAAATATTTAGCAATTAACTTCGTATTTTTTTTTGTTGCTTTCAGTACATTGTAGATATTAAAAAATTGAGAGGCCAAGAAGAAACTTTATCGCAACGTTGTACCAGTTTCCATAAAACTGCCTTTGACTACATTTAATTTATTAACGTTAATTGTTTTTGTGTCGTGATATTTTTGACACGATCTCTTAAAAACTTCATAACAAAAACATACTTGAGAATTTTCTTATCATTTGCAATTTGGAACTCAACATCCTTAAATCGAATTAAAAAATTCGCCGATTAGCATCAATCATTTAATCACCAAAAAACGTAATGAAAACTTTGACCAGCAAAATCAATTACATTGAGAAATTAAATGAACGCAAATATTTCCTAATAATCGTTATTGAAATTATTATCATCGAATTTGATTTTTTTTTGCTGCAAATAAAAAATTCAAATTAATCAATTGGATTATTCGACTGAGAACAGTCGTGGGAATAACGAATTAAATGATTTTCCATATTCACTGTTTTTCGTCAAGTATTGAGTGATTAAATGACGATTAATTCTGCCAGTTATTCCATTTCGATCGAGCCCCCAGTAAAATCGTATGAATGCTCCTGAGAGTTGATGAAATTTATTGAACGTGATTCGATCAATTTTCAAGCCATATAAATAAATTTGGTCCATCTCGAGATTCGTCGTGTCCTCGTAACGTCATTGAAGATGGCTGTGGACAGAATAATGCCAAAGGGTCTTGACCAGTTGACGAAACTTACTGAGAACCACTTTGGAGTGACTTTATGGACAGTCTTGACGAGCTATATCGAGTTATGTATTTCAGCTCCTTTGAACCTCTGCACGAGCAGAGCTTTGCGGTTACTTTGGTCTTTTCCAAAGATTTCTCCAACAGTTGTAAGAAATTTTGCAGAAAACCGAAAATCGATCAATTTTTTCGTAAGGATTCGATAAAATTTCGTAAAATTCGTAAAAATTCAAAAAACAATTTGTTTTTCGTATTTCCTCGAATATTTCGGTACAAAGAGGAAATGAAAGGGAAGAAAATGCACTAAAGTTGATTGTTGCGATGAAATAAGATGAAATGTTTAATTAACTGCCGATTGATTATGACGTTTGGTGAATTAAATTGATTGGAATTCACATTAATTACGATATTCACGTTTTGTATGGATTAGCACTGATTTATTCGTCGTGCTGTTTGCGAATGAGGCTGATTGTTGAATTGCCAATCAAATATATTTTCATAGTCTCGCGGATATACCGACCGAATGAGATCGGAGAGATTTGCAGCAATTGCGAAAGCAAACTGCGTTCGCATATATACAGCCGTTTCATTCAATCAATTTAATTGGTTGATTATTAAGTCGTTGAAGCGAAACTGGCCTTGATGGTAATAAGTTGATTAACTCTGTCAGAAGTCAATTTACAATGAGGAAAAATCATTGCAGGTTAACGAAGTCGGTTCGTGTGGTTGTGCAGAAAGTAAAATTATAACTTCGAGCTGCGATTCTGACAAAATTTTTATTGCTTGGAGCAAACGTTCGTTAACTTTTTGCAAACTTTTCATTTAAAAGTTGCAAAAAAAAAAAAAAAAAAAAGAATTGGGACTTCCAATAAATTGGAAATTAATTATCAAAAATTTTAAACGTCAGAATTTTTTTTTTCATCGGAGAAATCTGTTAGTTTTGGTGCCAAGAACGTTTATACAAAATTTTGCGAAAACGCTCAATAAAGTCGTTTCGTGATAGTGAAGTGGAAAAAAATTTTTGTTGAAAATCGTCGATATTTTGTTGAATACGACAAACTAAATATTTTTTAATAATTTCACAATTTTCGTTATTTTGGCAGTATATTTTGGTTTCTAACGGAATTGTCAGCGAAATTTACGAGTGTAACGACAAAACTTTGCTTCCGAAGAGACTTTCTAACATATTTCTTGCTGCAACGTAAATTAATTCGAATTGTGATGAGGAAATTGACAAAAATTAGGATTTTTTCCAAAGATTTTCATTTTCCGGCTTGTGAAATGAAATTTTTGATATTTTTCGAAACAAACGATGACAACAAATTTGTTTGATTCGATGTACTTGATAATTTGAGAGAATTCAAAAAACTAAGTAATTTTCTGGAATTTACGTAAATTAATTCGAACCCCGATCAGAAAATCGACAGGAAAAAGCAAATTTTCGTTATTTCGGCAGTATATTTCGTTTCTAACGGAATTGTCAGCGAAATTAACGAGTGGAACGACTAAAATTTACTTCCGAAGAGATTTTCTAAAATATTTCTTGCTGCAACGACACTATTTTTAGGATTATTAAAAAAAAAACGTTAAGTGTATGCGAAAAATAGTGAAAAAGTAGGGAAACAGTTTCTCAACAGATATTAATTCCGCAGAGATGTGTGGCAATCAAGGTTAAAAATAAAAGTTCCCAGGCTCCAGGGATCCAGGGATGCTGGACGATGTACACGGTCCTATCCGTTTGGGATGCTTCTTCATTTTTGAAGCTCCACTCGCATGCAAAGTGTTGAGCAATTGATTTCCAAAGGGATTCTTATTCTTGGGTATTAATTGTGTTAATTTAATTTGGTCTCACACACGCGTGTGTCGATATCCTCTCAAGTTGAGTGTGGGTGGGTGAGGCGAGAGGAAAGAGAAAGAGAGAGAGGAGAGAACGCGACGACGGAAGGTTTCGAGTTCCGGGCAAGTCCTCTCAATCACGAGGATCTCTCCTCCCACGACGACGATCGTTCGACGCAAGGAAGAGAACTCGCGAGCGAGAGAGAGAGATCGAGCAACTTGGCAGTCGCTTGTGTCCTGGAGACTGGAGTGTAATATGCTCCTCTAGATTTTCTCTCTCTCTCTCTTTCTCTCGATCGTCTGTCTCTTACGCTCTTCAGCCAAGACCGAGAAGCATCTCACACTCCTGAAGAGAGCAGGCGAGCAGCGAGAGGCTCTCGCGAACCCTTCTCTCCCTTTCCGAATAACCTTAGTTACTTTGCCGGACTGTTAGGTTACCGAAGCCGGTATGGCCATGCAAAGTATGAAACTCCTCGGCCCTCCTAGGAGATTCCTAGGTAATCACCGAACTTGGTTGCTCCCTCTGGAACCTCTCTAACCACCCACTCAACTCTCTTTCCATCTCTATACCTCCTCATACTCCTCTTACCTTTTTCCTACGACCCCTTCCTTTACTCTCGACATCGTGAGCCGATATAACTTTGCTCCTGAGGGGGTACGAAATACTCTGCTTTCCGGCTCTCTCTCTCTCTCTCTCTCTCTCTCTCTCTCTCTTTCTCGGTAGCTCTACAGATTCATATTGCTCTCCTCTGGTCCCTTCTCACTCTAACCAATCGACTCTGTACTCTATTCGCAGACGCTTTCTCGGATTATTTCCTTTCTCTTTCGCCGTCTCTGTCACACACACTTCCTCTCTCTCTCTCTCTCTCTCTCTCTCTTTCTCGATTCCCATTCCTGTTTTAATTGTATCGTGGAATATTCCGAGGAGAGAGAGAGAACGCGAATGAACTTTCAGCTTCCTTCGTCCGGATGCAGAGAAAGAGAGACGGAGAGTCAAGATAACGGTAAGAGTTGCAACCGAAGGAGGAGGCTGTACGATTATTCAGTTGCGTTGCGATATCTTCTTTTTTTTCAATTATTGAACCTCAGTCATTGAGATTTTGTTATTATTTTCAACCGACGATCCAACACTGAGAATAAAATTTTGGTAAAAATCGTCGATATTTTGTTGAATACGGTAAACTAAATATTTTTTGATAATTTGAAAATTTTCGTTATTTTGGCAGTATATTTCGTTTCAAACGGAATTGTCAGCGAAATTAACGAGTAGAACGACAAAATTTTGCTTCCAAAAAGATTTTCTATAAGATTTTTTTTGCTGCATTGACATTATTTTTGGAATTATTCGAAAAAACGTTTAGTCTCGAAGAAAATATCCATCTTTTCCAACAAAATTTTTTTTTAAGTGAAGATCTCGCAATACTACGTGCCAAGGAGTTCCGCTCGTGGGATCAGTTCGAAAGATGCTTTGCCAGCCCTCGAAATATTCGGTGACGCGACGATTTCGTCAAATTTTAGCTCGCATCGGTGCAGCAACGTTCGCGTAAGAAAATTCGTGACGTAACCCAAACGCGCCCTCTTTATCGCTGCGGAATATTATGGAGAGCGATAAGATTCTCCGCGTGGGATGAAAGCAAGATTAAGGGGCACCCTCCATGCGGGAACTCGAACGATTAGAATCCCCAGGCTCTTATCTTCGAGTTGCGCGGTCCAGCAGTTACTATGTCTATAGAGTTGAATGTGTGTGGAGAATAAGGCGGTGCGTACTGGTTGGACGTCGATCTTGTGGCCTCACAATGGTGGCTTATTATCTTGAACAAAAGCTCCTCAACTTCTGCGATCGTGGGTCGCGAATATCTCCATCTTTTTCTGCCCCTTCTGCTCATCTCGACCAAGAACCTCCTTGTGGACGAGCTCCACAGATCCACGAGGAAAGCATGCACGAAAGACGCTCACGACCCTAAATAAGCCTCCTAATGGATTCCTTCAATGGCACATGTCGGCGACTTAAGATTCACCGACTTTGTTAGCAATTAATAATGAGAAACTCTCGTACGCGGCGATCACCAAATTTCACATTTTCTTTATTGTCGCTGCAAAGATTTAGAGCCTGTCGCCAACAAACGCTGCTCTCTGCGGACGAGGAAACGAGATTTACTGGCTTTTTAATGCTCCCGACGATCTCTGTCAACGGAGGAAATATTTCCTCAGCGTGAATCTCCCCGTAAACGCAAAAAATCTTGTTTAGAAACTCCAAAATCCGAGAAAATCGTAAAATTAAAAAAATCGATGAAGAAAACATCGCGATTACTAATTTTTGAGCCAAAAAAGTCACGGAATGGTCCAGACGTGAGAAAGACGTGCGACGGAGTGACGTTGCATCTGATTACTGCAACGATCACTGACCTCGTCTGCACTAGTGTGTCGGAAGTGCATTTTTTCAATTGTCACATGAATTTTCTTCATAATCACGGTTTTGTTTAAAAAAAAGAAAAAACAATTCTTAATTGTTATTTTAGAAAATATATTTTTCTATCAACGTTCGAAAAAATCGAATAAAAGGGACAATGAAAATTTTTGAATATGGAGGCGAATTGCATTTTTTCGATCTTCTCACAATTTTTTCCATAATCACGGATTTGTTTAAAAAAATAATAATTCTTAATTGCTTGCAAAGTTTTAGTAAAAATATTTTTTTATCGACTTTCGAAAAAATCAAATAAAAGGGATAGTGAAAATTTTTGAATTCGAAATTGAATGTGGAGGCGAATTGCAGTTTTTCGATCTTCTCACGATTTTTTCCATAATCACGGATTTGTTTAAAAAAAATAATAATTCTTAATTGCTTGCAAAGTTTTAGTAAAAATATTTTTCTATCGACTTTCGAAAAAATGGAATAAAAGGGATAGTGAAAATTTTTGAATTCGAAATTCGAATGTGGAGGCGAAGTGCATTTTTTCGATCTTCTCACAATTTTTTCCATGATCACGGATTTGTTTAAAAAAAGTAATAATTCTTAATCGCTTGCAAAGTTTTAGTAAAAATATTTTTCCATCAACGTTCGAAAAAATCGAATAAAAGGGATAGTGAAAATTTTTGAATTCGAAATTGAATGTGGAGGCGAAATAAAAGGGATAGTGAAAATTTTTGAATTCGAAATTGAATGTGGAGGCGAATTGCAGTTTTTCGATCTTCTCACAATTTTTTCCATAATCACGGATTTGTTTATAAAAAGTAATAATTCTTAATTGCTTGCAAAGTTTTAGTCAAAATATTTTTCCATCGACTTTCGAAAAAATCAAATAAAAGGGATAGTGAAAATTTTTGAATTCGAAATTGAATGTGGAGGCAATAAAAGGGATAGTGAAAATTTTTGAATTCGAAATTGAATGTGGAGGCGAATTGCATTTTTTCGATCTTCTCACAATTTTTTTCATAATCACGGATTTGTTTAAAAAAAGTAATAATTCTTAATTGCTTGCAAAGTTTTAGTATCAATATTTTTCTATCGACTTTAAAAAAAAGGAAATAAAAGCGATACTAAAAATACAAATTTGATTTTTCGTTGAATGTATTAATTTTTTTTTAATTTCAACTTTTTATCGATTCGGTACATGAAATTTTTATTCGCCAATTGCGTTGGAAAAAAATGAACGGAAATAACGTCACGGCGATTCGTTTATCGAGGAATTTGTATTTTTATTTTTCATGCAAATTTCAGATGCTGATCGATCGTGAAAATTATCTTTTGCAATTTTTGACTCGTGGGTCGCGAAAAAGTTGATGAAATGTTGCTGGAAATGAGAATTTGTTTGAAACCGAATTGAATAGCCGGAGGAATCTTGGAGAATTCTAAGAGATGGCGTGGGCCTTCATTTTGAGATGAGTTTCTCGAGGGATTCGCGAGAGAGTATTAAATACCAACGAAAGGAGTTATTGATCTGACTTGTTGGTGGATGGCTGATCAGAGCCATCTACCAAACAAGACTCCAAGCTGGGCTGTATTTGTTTGATAAAGGTATTTCCTAGGGTGACCGGTCAGCCAGGAACCTTATCAGCGAGATATTCAAACGACAAAGATGTGTTTTAAATAAAAATTGAGAAGAAAGTGGATGCTGGACACTGAAAACAAAATTTTGTTGGAAAAGATCGATATTTTGTTCGGATACGTTCGACCAAACGTTTTTTTGAATAATCCCAAAAATTGTGTCATCGGAGCAAGAAATATTGTAGAAAGTCTCTTCGGAAGCAAATTTTTGTCATTCCACTCGCAAATTTCGCTGACAATTCCGTTAGAAACAAAATTTACTGCCAAAATAACAAAAATTTTGAAGTTATAAAAAAATATTTAGTTTACCGGATTCAACAAAATATCGACGATTTTTAACTAAATTTCATTCCCAGTGCAAGATTGAGGAAAAAAAGTACGAAAATTTGAGACTGAAAACAAAATTTTGTTGGAAAAGATGGATATTTTCTTCGGATACGTTCGACTAAACGTTTTTTTTGAAAAACCCCAAAAATAGTGTCATCGGAGCAAGAAATATTGTAGAAAGTCTCTTCGGGAGCAAGTTTTAGTCGTTCCAATCGCAAATTTCGCTGACAATTCCGTTAGAAACAAAATATACTGCCAAAACGACGAAAATTTTGAAATTATCAAAAAATATTTAGTTTACCGTGTTCAACAAAATATCGACGATTTTTAACAAAATTTTGTTTCTCGTGGATTCTTACGGTTTTTATGGTCGAACGACATCGCGTTGAAATGGACGAGATACCAGGAGATGACGATCCAACATCCACCACGAAATCCTTCAGAACGCAGACTGCGCTCGTCGAGTTCGTGCTCGAAAAAAATGCGTGGAAACGATCGAGAGGAACGGTTAAAAAAAAATCGCGATTAGGACGAACCAGTTGGTCCCAGGCCCAATCAGTTTTCTCTGGCAGTTCGCAGCCACTCGATGCTCCAACTTTTCGTCAGGACGAACCGATTCATCCTGAAATCGAGTTTGGTCAGTAACTCTCATTAATACGAGAACGAAAACATGCGTCAGACAGAACCAGTCCTTACACCCCATCCAGCAGCACGCACAAAGGGTCGTCGAAACGTGCGACGGTCAGTGCTGCTCTAGACCCTGCTGCTCGGACTGGTCAACGGACCTTTCGCTCGTTCTATCGTTTTGTCCTCTTCCGCTATCGCTTCCCGTTTATTATGTACGAGAAAATCTTGTTTTCCAGCATCTCGATGAAACAGGCCACTGGGACAATGATGGACCAGTCTCTCGCATCCACAATGATGTCACGTTGTCTCTGAGCTTATAGTCGTTCCTCCAAACTGGACATCTCGCCCGAGATGACCCGCGAACCGGTCCAGCAGATGTTGCTAACGCTCTTCGCTGGTCCAGCTGCTTTTATCCATCGCGTATATACACTTTGCATTCGTCATGTCGTTTCAATGTCCGGCACAGAAATTATCATAAGAAAATTACACTTGCGGACTCAAAAATTCCATCTCGACAATTTTTGCCCCATTTTTTTTTGAGGAATTTTTTTAGGGAGAACTAAATAATTCATCTTCCTGAAATCTCGTACAAATTTCGATCCGTAACCAACAAAATTCCTCGTCAAATGATGAGGAATATAAACACCGCGAAGAACTTTGAATCGTTACCTTTTGCTCGTGATGGTGAAATTTTTTTTTCCCATTTTCTATGTCAATGGCACTGCAACATTCAAACGTTCATAACTCGAGAACGGTTTGAGCTACAGGGCTCCCGTTTCGCACAGATGTTAATCTATACAAGCTCTTCATTCTCTGAGAATTTTGTTGGAATTGCTAGAAAAATACGAATTATACGGAATTTTGAAATTTTCAAAAAAAAGGTGTCGACGCTCTAACTTCCGCAAATTTTAAGATTTATTAGTAATTTTTTTTTTTATCGATAGAGTATCATAATGGGAAGGTTGGTATTGGATTTGTGAAATGTCGGTTAAACGGTTTAAATTTTATGATTTTTTGGATTTTACGAAAATCTGAGTTTTTTGAAAAATCGTCCAACCGCTCCAGATTTTGCAAATTTTGTAAAACATTGTGCACGAGTCTGTACTTTCTCGAAGAAATATTAAAATTATATAATTTAAACGAAAATACGAAGAAACGTTGCAAATTGAAATTGGCGAATTGTTTTTTGCAATAAAATGAAATTTCCTAAAGATTCTCTTCGTCTCATTAAGATGAAACTTTGAAAAGCGAGTGTTCAATTGTTACGAGTTTCGCCAAATTGAACGTTCTGCGACGTACTTTTCGTCATTTTTCCATGAAATTTCTTTTGTATTTTGTTGGTATGGGAAAAATACGATGTAATTACAACTATACATCACGTGAATAGTAAAAATTGTACAAACTACAAAATATTTTGCACTGAACATCAACGTTTATTGAAAATTAAAAATGTTACATGAATTTGGTCGTAAAAAAATATGATTACGAGGCTTGGCTCGGGTGGAGTAGGATAAAGGTGCCAGATGAGAAGGTCGCTCGCGTAAACAATTAGCAAAACCACAAGCTGGGCATTTCCGTGAGCGGAGGTGTGAGAAAAAACTGTAAAACTTGCCTGGGGACTGGTCCAAGGAAATAAAGCCAGTAAATAAATAATTAAACAATAAGCGCGGTTGCTCGGAGAATTCTCATTGCATGGCATGTATACTTAATGGTCAAGTAGTTTAAAGAGATGTTTCGGAGCTAGCGAGTTGTTACGCAGTCGCCGAAATTTATAGCGTGGCGTCTGGCGACAAATTTGCGATTAAAAAATTATTGGTGCCCGAATTTGCATTCGAAAAAAATTCTGCATCTTCAAATTTTCTCGAAATAATCGAATAAATTGCTCGAACCAATAAAAATCGTCGAGTCATTAAAAATAATGAATTTTTCAAATTTTTCAATACATTTTTTTATTCTCTGTGTAGAAATTCGACGCAAGTAGGAAACTTGAGAAAATGTAATGAAAAAATGGGGCAGGAGTGAATGAAGATTGAATGAGAAAATTAATTTTTTTCCCAGCAAGAGTTTGTGCCGTTTTTCAAATTTTATTAACACCGTCCTACTGACTTTATGGCACGAGGGTTGCAGCGACACTTAGTAATATGTTTTAAGCGTTTTTTCCGAGGACCGTGACTCACATGCTCAGGGAAATGAAACAAAAGTTGATACAGCAGCGGTTGAACGTGTGTGCGGAGGTGTTTACGATAAAGAGAAAGAAAAGGTGCGAGCGAGAGAGAGAGAAAGATTGGTGAGTGTGGATGCAGCACATTTATGAACCGGCGTGTTTTTCAGGCGTTTTTACTCAACCACTTTCCGACTGTGTGAACACCGCAAGTCGGAAAGGTCTCGGCTGTTTGCGAGATACGTGCCGAGAGCGAGAGTGAAGTAATGAAACGTCGAGGATCGCGAAAAGCGAGGAAAGGAGGCGAGAAAGCGAATTTTTACGTATGCCTTTCTATTTTTAACACTCCGCGTATGTTGGCCTTTTCTTGTCGGTTTTATCGCGCGGTTTACCTGCTGCCTTCTCATACCCAAACCTAAAACACTAGACTTTTCCTCACTGGCGTGTACCTACGAAGGAATAAGAATGCTAATTAGAAACACTCGCTTTCTTGCTAACACAACACACACTTTTATTATTATCAACATTTTTCCTCTAAAAGTTAAGATTACAAGAAAATACTCGCTAATTAGAAACGTCTGATTAAAGTTTTTTTAATTGTTTCATTTTCTCCCACCGAACGAACGGTGTTTATAAATAAATAAATAAATAATTAAATAAATAACTAATAAATAAACAAATAAATGAATAAATAAATAAATAAATAAATGAATAAATAAATAAATAAATAAATGAATAAATGAATAAATAAATAAATAAATAAATGAATAAATGAATAAATGAATAAATGAATAAATGAATAAATGAATAAATAAATAAATGAATAAATGAATAAATAAATAAATAAATAAATAAATAAATAAATAAATATATAAATAAATAAATAAACAAATAAATAGATAAATAAATAAATAAATAAATAAATAAATAAATAAATGAATAAATGAATAAATAAATAAATGAATAAATGAATAAATGAATAAATGAATAAATGAATAAATGAATAAATTACTAAATTAATAAAATAATGAATTAATAAATTAATAAATTAGAAAATCAAAATTAAATATAAATTAAAAATATTGTTTTGAGTTCCGGGATCGCATTTTCCCTGGATGCAACTTTATCATAAATAATGGTCGCAGCATTAAAAAAATAAATTGGAGTAAAAATTTTTATTTTCTGTTCGTAAAAATTAAAATTTTGGAGAGTAATTGTTCCGGATTCAAGGTCATCCCTCGGTTCTATTCCGTGGCAAAAATTTACCGATTTTCTTAATATCTGAATGGGCTGGATGGGATGAGACTTGAATTTTTTTTAAAGCGGATCGTCCGATCGGCCATGCAGCAGTAACGAGAGATCGGAGAAGCAAAACTATTGTCCGAGCAGCACGCGGCAACGTTTTGGTCAACCCTGTGGACAGGGGAAGAAGGCTGGCGTGTGAAAAGGGTACAAAAAGGGGAAGAACTATGGGCTGCGATAAAGGTGGTCGGTGGAGTCAAGAGTTGGCACGATTGGGCGTGGCAATGTCTTACATGCAAAGCAAAAAGTAAATTTCGTTAGGGTAGCGAAAAAAATGTCGCTCGTTCCCACTTGATCGATTACGGCCATTTTTTTTTTTCAGTCGGGAAAATACTCGGAGCAAATTATATTCACTTTCGATCAGTTTGTTTTTATTCGTTTAATTAAATATTAATTTTATTTGTTGGATTTGTTTTATTGATTTTATTTATTTTTATTTTTTATTTATTTAATTTATTTAATTTATTTTATTTATTTTATTTATTTTATTTATTTTATTTATTTTATTCATTTTATTTATTTTATTTATTTCATTACAAAAGGAAAACTGATTTTTCAATCTATTAATAAGGAAAATACTCAGAGCGAATTACATTAATTTTGGTTTAGATTGTTTTGATTAATTCCCTCTCAAGTGCATTATTTAATTGCTCATTGCAGGCAGGACTCCGGGGGGAAGATGAGGGTCTCGCTATTCAAGTGATGACGAAATTCTATTTGGTTGTTTTTCCGTTGTACGCAAATGTGACCAAACAGCAAGTAACAGAAAGAAAGAGAAAGAGAGCTCGAGGGTTATGAGTTTTACATCGCGGAGGTTTATGTTTTCCGGTTCATCCCTCCGTTATTCTCCGGCCTCTTCGCGTTGCTCCGGTCGCGCGTTGTGTCTGAAACAATAAAACACGTTTCATGAATGAAGCTCTACCGGTGTAGGCCAACGAGGGGTTGCCCTCGACACGTAAAATTTCTCCTGTTTCACGATTTCTCTCACTCTCTACCACAGAAAGATCTATGCGGTCCAACCAACCCTTTGCTTAGCCCCGTTCATCATATCGCATCCATTCATTCGTTAACTTTCCTAATAAACGCGAAAAGTGCGTTGGCCTGCTCGTCCTCTCATTTTTTTCTTCCTCTTGACATTCATCCCCGTTAAGGACGTTGTATGCTAAATTTTCTATCGATGGAATTTCCCTAAATTTCCACCACACAAAGAGAAAAGTAAAGTCTAATAGCTCGCGCAATTTCAAGCGGTTTCGCAATGTGGAAGTCGCGATATTTATTTATAAAAATTGCAATTTTCAGTAGTTTCTCATAAGAGCGTGTGTTAAAAGTTGCAATTTTCAACATTAAATATTTCGTTTTCTAAATGGTGAAGCCTCTTAAAACTTTGCATACATTTTTATGCAACATCGAAGAAGCTTTATTCAGTTTTTTCAAAAAAATCGGTCGTAAAATTTTTGCGAAATTTTGTTTATTATATAAAAAATACAGATTACCTCGGATAGTCAATTTGTCAATTTGTAACAACTTTTTGCAATGAACTTAGGCTCGCAAAGATTTTTGTATCTAAGAAAAACTAAAAACAAAAATTCAGATTTGTCCGTCGCCAAACAACGTCCTCAACGACTGTTTTTCAATTAATTCCTTCGGTTTTAATATCGACCGACAAAGTTGGTCGCATGGCCCACAAAAATGAGAGACCCTCTGAAAACTAGCATGCTCACGTTTCCCAGTACTCTCTTTTGCACCTGCTGCGACGTTAAACTAAATACTCCGTAATCACTGGTTACTATAAACCTCGGAGAACGGTTCGCCAGCATAGCAATTAAAACTGCCAGATAAGTTCGCAGTGTACTAAATATACCATTTGCCCAGACTCATTACGTGACGAACGTAAATGACGAATATCAAAACGTTGCTTTCCTCGAATTCCTCAATTTTTCACGAGTTTTTATTATTTTTCCATTTCGAGCAGTAAAAATGAAATTTTGCCACAAACCCAATTATTTCCTCGAATATTGATGAAAGGTTTCGAAACATCGATCGGAAGATTCAGAATTCCGTTGGATCGAAACTTTCACGCGATTTATCGTCCAACTCATTGATTTTTTCGGTCCAGAGCTCCTCGTCTCCAAAGTGGTCGGAGTATGGCAACCGGAAAAGTGCGAGAAAGACTCGATTTTCGTGGTGAAAGGATCGGAGTGAAAAAGCGAACGAAATAGGGAGAAGGACGTATCGAAGGAAAAGTAAATGTCAGGGAGATCCTTGTAAGATATCGAATGGAGCAAAAGAGTAATTCTTGTCCCCAGTATTCCTAGGGATTGTATATACAGATGGTCCAAAGAGCACGGGGGGTGGTTCAGTGGTGCAGCAAACAGGAGGAGGGTGGTTCGTAGAAATAGGGGAGGAGGAGAGATGAGTGGGAAAGGCGTGTGCAAGGGAAGAGGAATTTGCAGTGCTATGGGTTTCTATCGGCTCCTTAGGGAGGATTCCACCCCTATTTCTACCGACCACCCCCTTTTTACCGTGTATACACCACAGACTCCGAATACACGCGTTTCTCTAGCTATATGCAAATACCTACACATCCATATGAGCTAGATCATGGAATATATGTGACATATAAGCTGCAGGCTTGTGGGGTACGTATTGATCGTTGGGGGAGGGGGTTTGTACCTCTGGAACACTGCGCCCGGTTTGCTTCTCTATTTCTCTCCACCCAGCCGAGGAACTTGTCCTTACACATCCTTGCATCTTGGTCTTCTCTGCGCCAACGGAACACAAGTGGCAACATCCTTTCATGCAGAAAAAGAGACAATGTGAGGAAACCCCGAGGGGCAAATGGTTCGTGGGGTAGATTTATGCTGGAGACGGAATCGCGACTGAAAAAGTGGAATTTCATTTTTCAGAATTCTCTGTCGCATTTCGTATCAATGAATTTTTTTTTCAGGTTCCAGAGATTCGAGAAAATCGTCGGGACAATCGTTCGACTTTGGCTGCTGCTCTTTTTTTCTCCCTTGCCTGGAGAAAATTTAGCTGTGGCTCGTCCAGTCAATTAATTGATATTAAAAAAAAAATCGTCCCTGAATCTTCGATCCTGGTTGTTAGTGATTTTGCTATTTTTACTGACACACATTTATTTATTTTTGTTAACACGCAGACGTGGCTTGAAAATTTCTGGTGTTGACGTACTAATTAACGTTTTGATTGCATTTGGGTCGATCAATTGAATATTCAGACGAAGAGGATCAAGCCACAGGAAGCGTATTGTCGTTGCTCAATGAGGAAGACTCCAATCATTAAAATCAGTTGGACTTTAGATCGATTGTTAATTTTTTCTTGGCCATCTACTTCGATCTACTAATTGGAATGATGACGAATTCATCCGGTTGAGCGATCATCACACTGTGTGATTTTATTTGAATCCATTGCTTTGTTATTGTGAGAGTTGAATTAGTTTTATTTCTGAGCATGTCAAAGGTATTTCGTTGTGTCTTTATTGGGACGAATACCGAGTACGCCCTGAGCGTAAAGGCGTTTGGACACGCTGGAAATGAGGACATTCCGGTTCTCCATAGCGCTGCGGATCAGACTTCGGTCATTAAGGATCCCTTGATCCTGCCACTATTCATCCCCGTTCCAAAGTCCTGGAATACTGCGAGGTCTCGCCAATGGTAAAGTGCTTCCTCATCCTCGTCCTCGTCCCACTTCAATCCACTCAGTCTCGTAATATATACAACTATGCATATGTCTATACCGATTCACTACTCTCTTTCACGTATATAAACTATTCGGGCGCTTAATGTGAAGTGACATATAGCCAAAAGGACACAGAGTCGCAGTTCCATTACCTTCGCTTCCTGATATATAAATCCTTGCAATCTCAAATCTCCCTCTTCCTAACCGTTCACCTGCTGAAGTCATTTCTTCAAGATTCACTTACACTCCCCGAGACTTGATATGACGCGTTGGCTCTTGCAACGTTGTTATGGATTTCGCACTTCTGGTGGAAAAACTAAATTTTCTTTCGTTTATCTTTGGCTTTGAGAATTTTTTTTTTCATTCGATTGTTTTTTTTTGCGTTTCGTGACTCGACAAATTTTATTATAAAATTCATCAATAATGTTTGCCAGGTTGATATTTATTTGCTGTCATTAGTGGCTGAATTCTTTGATTCCACGAATTTCGATATTCATTTTTCCGAATTTATACCATAGAATGGGGAAATGAAAAATTCTGATGCCAAAAAGTGATGAGTTTTTCTTTAGTGATGGAAATTTGAATGAAAATGGAATTTCGATCGTCCAAGTCATTAGTTTTCGCTCCGATTCTTCGCGAAGAATTCAGTGCAAGGAGACGCGATGTCGAAATATTTGAGAAACACCATAAAAGAACATGGGAATTGATGAATTAAGGATGTTGAGTACCTATGAAACTTTTTAATGGTCAATTGATCAATAAATCGCTTCTCGTCGCGAAATTTGTACACAACCTCCTGAATAGTTCACGTAAAAACGTACCAAATTAAAAAAATTCCATCATTATTGCTTCAACCACCTTAAGGGTTGACATAAAAAATGATGAGAAAATTCTGAAAATTTCCTATGTTTCTGTACGAAGCATTACAGAGGTCGTGTTCAAATTTCACGACGATTAGGAAGCTCGTTATCAAAAAACCAACATTTTGTTAAGAACAATTTTTTAAACAAACACAAAAAATATTTATCAACAAACTTCGGTTTGTTTCCGTTGCTTTCAGTATGTTGGAGATATTAAAAAATTGAGAGGTCAAAAAAAAAACTTGTCGCAAAGTTATACCAGTTTCCATGAGACTGCGTTTGACTACATTTAATTTATCAACGAAAATTGTTCAATAACGAGCTTCCCAATCGCGTCGTGAAATATTTACACGATCTCTTAAATACTTCATACAAAAACGTACCAAATTTTCAGCATTTTCTTATCATTTGCGATTCGGGACTCTGAATCCTTAATAATTTTAAACTCATCGCAAGTTTAATAAAAATCTTTCAATCTTGATTTATAACGAGACAATCCCTGGATCGAGGTATCGATTTATTTTATTGATGATATTTACAGAAATGTGTGTTTGGCTGTAAATACATGTTAATTGGACAAATAAAGGGAGATGGAGGGATATAAATAATGGGTCGTTGCGCGTTGGTGGAAAAGTTTCTTAGAACTTGTGTATTTACGAGGTTATAAAGGATAGGATTACTTTATCTTCCGAGTGGGTGGCTCGGCGAAGGGGAAGAGTTTCCACGGAGCCTCCCGTTCGGTGTTGATCTCCAGGAGGGTAAGTCGGTTCTGGTAAAGCCCAGAGAAGGTGGGGCGGCGCGGGAATCGCCCGGTGGACCCACCGTTTTCTAGGGTGGGTAAGATGCGGCGAGGGGTGGTACGGCGAGTCTAACGTTGCCACGTATTGGGGCTACGGGAAGGGCAAGGAAATACACCGCGAGGGTAGAAAAGGAAAAGCGGGGAGAACAAGATGGCCGCGAGAGCTCAGTGTTTGCTTCCCCCAGCCAAAATAGGAGAAGTAAGACATTCATCCGCACCCGGACTCATTCTTTCCCCCACTCTCCACCAAACACCCTAGACACCGATTACAACTTGTCGAAAAATATTCTTCGGAATATACGAATTCACGAAATCTCGGTAAAATAAGTTTTAAAACTTCTCCAACTTCCATTCCGGAAACCAGGGAGAGAAATTTTTTACGTTGAAGACGATAAATTTTTGAAAATTAAAAAATTTTCAAAAAAATCGTAAAATTTTGTAGATTCGTCGATTTTTTAGGCGAGGGAGGAAATTCCTGAGAAACTCTCGTAAACTATACAAGTTTTTTCTTTTCCTAGCATCTGGCCATGCGAGAAAACGAAAAACTTTTTACCAACTTTTTGAAATTCACCCTTGCGTTACTTCTCTCCCCGAGAGCGAGAGAAATAACTTTCGCGTCCACCTCCGAAGAGAAGAGGACCAAAAGCCCAACGTCCCTTTTCTTCGAAATGTTAAAATCTCGCGGAGGATCGCTCCGATCGACTCACGTGGCCGCAGGTGGATTTTCGCATTTTTTTCAAATTGTTTCTCGCTCATATGCCCAGAGGCTCAAAGTACTGGCCTCGAAGTTTCTAATCTATGAGGTACTTTGCGTTGAGTAAGGATAACAAGGAATAATAGTCAACAGAGTGGATGGACAATCCTTGAAGGTAACTTAATACACGCGAGAGCATGCTTTTCACATTCAAGTTTGATAACAGCGTGCAGATGGAAGTTTCCAAGAGATATATATGTTTTTATGCACGCACGTTTGGAGGCAGGGGCATTGAGAGAAAACAGGAGAATTGGATGGATATGGGAAGCAATAGAGTGATAGTGACGATCAGGGGATTTCGGAGCACACGTGTATACGCGTGGATGATAGTTCAGCGGAGAGAGGGAGATTGAGAGGGAGAGGGAAAGAGAAAGAAGGGAGCCGCGTGGATATAGCAGTGGTAGTCGCGCCCGGACAGAGAAATGAGAATAGTGTCGGTCTACGAGCTGAGTGGAGTTGGTGAGCAAATTGCTCAAAGTAATTAATCGCTTTTGCCGGGTTGGCTTGCCACGCTGTCCCGCCGCCTGAAGCTCATCCAAGGGGTGGCATCCAGGTATACTACGCTGCGTACAGCAGCACCCGGTGGTTCTCTACTGTTGCGGCCTCTACATCGGTTTCACGAAAGCATAGAGGAAAGCCAGGCATGGAGCACACCGAGAGCTTGCAACAAACGTATCTCCCGCCCCTTCCCTTTTTCTTCCATATCCTGATGCTGCCCTCCCCCCCTCTCTCTCTTGGCCTCCATAAAAGCAGAGAAAGCAACATCAGTCCAAGAGCACATCGCGGTCAATCTAGCCAGGCGAAAGAGCAGACCACCCACCAATCGAGAGAGGCATCGAGATGTGTTGCTTGGGACTCTATCAAAATGGTAACCCCGGTGATGCGGCCAGCCGATTTTCAATGCGATTTTCGTTACTATATTCCCTGCTGCTGCTCCTCTTGTTCACCTTCTCTCGCTTCCCCGCAGCATCCACATACATCAGAATACCGAGCTTTGCATCTTTCTCTCATCCACTCTGCTCTTCGTCCTCCTTCACTTTCTTTACCGCTGCTTTCGTCTCTCTGCACCACACTCGTGTCCATCATTCTCTGCTCTACGATATTCGATTATAAATTCATTCTACGGGCTTAATTGCTCGGGCAATTTGCTACACTCTATGGACCGATGCCCTGGTCAATCGAATGATCTTTTGATCAATCATCATCTCCGATTCCCGAACGGACAATACCAAAGGTCAAGTTGGTACTTTTTTTTCTATGCCGAGATCGAAAAAATCTGGTTTTTGTCAAGAAAGACAATGTTTATACAGTGGGAATGAAATTTTGGTAAAAATCGTCGACATTTTTTTGAATACGGTTAATATTTTTTGACAATTTCAAAATTTTCGCTATTTTGGCAGTATTTTTTGTTCCTAACGAAATTGTCAGCGAAATTTACCAGCGAAACGACTAAAATTTGCTTCCGAAGAGACTTTCTAACATACTTCTTGCTGCAAAGTAAATTAATTCCAATTGTGATGAGGAAATTGACAAAAATTAGCATTTTTTCCAAAGATTCTCATTTTCCGGCTTGTGAAATGAGATTTTTCATATTTTTCGAAACAAACAATTACACCAAATTTGTTTGATTCGATGTACTTGATAATTTGAGAGAATTCAAAAAACTAAGTAATTTTTTGGAATTTACGTAAATTAATTCGAACCCCGATCAGAAAATCGACAGGAAAACGCAAATTTTCATTATTTCGGCAGTATATTTCGTTTCTAACGAAATTGTCAGCGAAATTTACCAGCGAAACGACAAAAATTTGCTTCCGAAGAGACTTTCTAAAATATTTCTTGCTGCGGTGTCACTATTTTTGGGATTATTGAAAAAAAAAAACGTTTAGTCGAACGTATCGAACAAAATATCCATCTTTTTCAACAAAATTTCGTTTTCAGTGTATCGATTCAATTAGATCGAACGATTAGCCCGACGTGACGGTAACTCGCATTCCATCCTGACCCTTTTTTCTCGGTCAAGGTGGCGTGCTCGTTTTTTCTTCGATTTCCCAACCCATTTCATCGTCACGGACCGTTGAATTTTTTCTCTCGACGTTTTTTCTTTTTTTTTCCGATTATCTATAAAAAATTTTGGATCCGCGTCCATGGGAAATGATCGAGACGGATTGAGATCGAATATCAAAGTAAATCGATCACAGAATTTTAACAAAACTCGTAAGTTGCGCAGCGCGCAAGATTCTTTTGCGAAAAGAGGGTGGAAGTTTGGTTCCCCAGGCTGGGAAGCAGGAGAGTCGAATCTCTGGAGTTCTTGAACCATCCGCGACCTCATGTCGTGCAAGAAATTCGAGGATGTGCGCAGAAGAGCCCGAATATAGCAAAAGATTCCGTTTCTGCTTCGCTTCCTGCTCCGCAGTGATTTCCTTTTCCTCGTCGCGCCTCTGCTCCACGATCCTCGCCACTCTTCTCGTTTCTTGCAGAAAACCATGCACTCTGAGAAAGCCGCATCCGCGTCTCAACCACACATTCATCGGAACCCCCGTGTCTATACGTGTGTCCGCGTTTGCGGGGATACGTTCTCGTGCGTATATCTGTATAGATCGCGTGTATACGAAAGAGAAGACTAGTTGCCCTTCGTCGGTGTTTCATCCTCGGTTTCTGGGCGCGACTAACCTCTATCGATCGTAAGAAGGTCCGTACACCTACGATTCTCACACTTCCACTACAACAGCGACATACTGGGTGGCCAAGGAGCACGCAGCGTCTTAGATTCTCGTGTTGAAAAATTCGTGAGAAATTTTTTTCAATTTTTCCATAAAAAAAAAATATTTTCGTTGTTTTTTTTTTCTCAATTTTGGAAAATGAAGTTTCTTGGAAATAACATCAAGTTTTCTTATCCGAGATCTTGGCAATTGAGGATTGGGAATTTTTTTCCAAGTTTTTTATGGGCAGCAGGAGGAAAATTCTCATTTCGCGTAAAGACTTGAAAACATTTTGACGTTTTCGCGAGTTGCAACATCAAAGTTTGGAGATTATTGCAGAAATTGCATCCAAGATTTCTAGAATTCACTGTGGAGTCTTGATCGAGCCTGTGGCGAGTGTTATCAACCCCACTCACTTCGGAAGGCGATAAATAATTGAAAAATCGTTAAAAAAAATTAATAAAAATACTACAATGTACTTTCAACCCTCGAGTAACAACCATGACGATTGTATCTAATTCGTGAAATTTTTAATATAAAAAAAATGTCGAAAGAAAAATTCTGCAAAAATGATTTTTTTTTTACAAAAAATGATGCAGAAATTTGAATTTCCAATTAAAAGAGAAAAGAATCGTTTCATAAGTCTGAAATAGCGTGCCTTCAGGTGGGACTGGGTAAATTAGCGACCGTTCCAAAAAGTATACCCGAGGTTTTACACCGTCCGCTTCCTACGGCTTCCAAAACTTAACTAACGGGCCTTTTCAAATAATAACGACGAGGCTCCTTACCAGAAGGTTCAAACTACCGATAGAGGGTGTCATGAGTCCCATTTTCTCAAAATTTCTTCTACGTATCGTCGGTCTAGAGCGGCTGAGGTAAAATTAACCCCATGTGACAATTAAGGGTTGGAAAACGATCGCAAATGAAAACTGTCCACAGTTTATCTTTCTACATTCCGAGAGTCGCAGCTCCTAAGGAAGAAATAAAAATTTGGTATACTTTTGTTTTACGAGAGATTCGGTGGAAGACGATGAGCAGGAAGAAAATTCGTGAAATATCGAGGGAATTAGAAAGAGAGTCGATGAGTGTTTGAAACGGGTACACCCGCATTGTAGGTGGTTCGGGTCGGAGAACTCTCGTTCCAGCTTCGTGAGCCGTGGCTTTTGGAGCTTCCGGGGGTCGTAAGAAGCACGGCTTTGGCGGAGAACCCTCGGGACATAAGAACACTCAGGCGGGTAAGAGCGAGTTAGAGGATGGTGGGTCATCGGGAAACGACTACGGAGGCGACCGAGGCAAAGAGAGGGATCCGGGTGGGACGTAATGATGTGTGTGTACTGTGTATGTATATACATGTATGTTTTCCTGAGGGTAGCTTTCTCTCCTCCCCGAGAACTAAGTTGTATTGATCCTAGACTGCAGGGGTGGTAAAACCAGCCAGCAGGGTTAGTACGTGTTCTTAATCGCCAAGTGACCGCCCTCTCGCTCTCCTCCTTTCCTGCGCTTTCAACTCCCCTTTGGCCTCGCAATCTCTTCCCCTCCACCCTCCCAATTTCTATATATCGTCGGCGGTTCGTTCTCTGCTGCTCCTCTGCTCTGCCAAGAGGAGCGCAGAGAAAGTCCTAACACACGCGGAATATATACATCGCGTGCGCTACCGACCCAAGAGACTCACGAGCTTTCTCTCTTCTCGCCCTTCGTCGTGGCCATCTCCGATGTACACCCAACCACCCCCCGCCGCACCCCCTTGATCCTCCTTCCACTACAACTAACCACCCTATTTCATCTCCGTCATTCTCCTACTCCACTAACCACTCTTCCAACACCGACGCGTTCACGCTTTTCTAACACCAACCAACTCGGTGTGCCCTCTACTTTTTTCTTCAACAAAATTGCTATTGCTCTCGCGCGTCCAGATGGAATAAGAACATTGATGGATCGCCCAGTATTTTATTCACTGCGAGGGTTATTGCTTGGAAAATTCTAATCACTGATCCTCGTCGGTGCAGAGACAAAAAAATGGATTCAAATTTTTCTAAATTTAAAAATCTTTAAAATCCTTTGAAGCCCTGCTTCGTGCTTTGTAGTTTCCTTCAAGGAAGTTGAGTCCCGAATTGCAAATAATAGGAAATTTTGAAAATTTTTGTATTTTTTTCGTGTAAAAATTTCACGACGATTAGGAAGCTCGTTATTGAACAATTAATAACGTTGATAAATTAAACGTAGTCAAACAATATACTGAAAGCAGCGGAAACAAAACGAAGTTCGTTGATAAATATTTTTTGTGTCTGTTTAAAAAATTGTTCTTAACAAAATGTTGATTTTTTGATAACGAGCTTCCTAATCGTCGTGAAATTTGAACACGACCTCTTTAATGCTTCGTACAAAAACATGGGAAATTTTCAGAATTTTCTCATCATTTTTTATGTCAACCCTTAAGGTGGTTGAAGCAATGATGATGGATTTTTTTTAATTTGGTACGTTTTTACGTGAACTATTCAGGAGGTTGTGTAAAAATTTCGCGACGACAAGCGATTTATTGAACAATTGACCAATAAAAAGTTTCATAGGTACTCAACATCCTTAATTCATCAATTCCCATGTTCTTTTATGGGGTTTCTCAAATATTTCGACATCGCGTCTCCTTGTACTGAATTCTTCGCGAAGAATCGGAGCGAAAACTAATGACTTGGACGATCGAAATTCCATTTTCATTCAAAATTCCATCACTAAAGAAAAACTCATCACTTTTTGGCATCAGAATTGTTTATTTCCCCATTCTATGGTATAAAATCAGAAAAATGAATATCGAAATTCGTGGAATCAAAGAATTCAGCTACTAATGACGGCAAATAAATATCAACCTGGCAAACATCATTGATGAATTTTATAACAAAATTTGTCGAGTCACGAAACCCAAAAAAAAAAACGATCGAATTAACTTCTTCGTTTTTTTGGTCTCAAAAAATTCTTCAACCTCCGACGTCGTAAATTTGATTGAATTTCCAGGCAATTTTTGGATCATGAGAATTTCGTGAGCTCGACACTCGCAGTGATTGATTTGCGAGCCCCAAAGTTGATCCATCCAAGGACTGCCGTTGCTGCCTGCTCCTCCTCATCGTCGTCGTCGAAAGTTCATTAACAATTAACTCTTGTGAACGCTTCACGTGTCTTCGTGATAAGTCAATGGTCGGAGATTCGGTGAGTGGAGGAAATATAAGTGCGAGCGTTCAATTCTCGAGCTGGCGCATCGCCTTAATTGACTAGACTGATTACTCGTCGACACTAACACGCGCAACTGGAGGCAATCTCAATGACGTTAGAGTCTTCCATGGCTCGCTTTGAATTTGATTGTCGACTTGTTCGCACGTCCTATCATTCAAGGCGTTTCAACAAGATGCAATTACGTTTTAACAGAGTTATTTGAATAATTGATTCAGTTATTAAATACTCGACAGCCTTCGGAATCGGTGAATCAAGTAAAATCCCGAATACCAAATCCTCGCTCGAAGAAATACGTTCTCACGACTTTTTGGCCTCGTAACTCGCGAATATCAATGCAACACAGGGATGAGAAGGATCTGCACCCTCCACACTTCGTAAAACCTGCTCTCAGACTTTCGGAGGCTGTGCATGACCTTCGGAGGAAACACGTCTGCATGATCCTTTGCGATTCTGTTGTCTCGTGAGAATAAAAAAACATGCAGAAACTCGTTCCGCAAGTTTTGCATATGCCACGAGAACGAGTGCTTCGTCTTGAAGGATCTTTTTATTTTCGATAAATACGATTCAATCAAATTTTCCAATGAATTGATTAAAAATGTAAAAATTCATGAGTTTAAAAAAAAAACCACAATACGAAAAAATTGAATTTCGAAAACAGGGGACCCCGGTTTTTGCAATCCTTTACGATTTTATTTAGGCTTCTTTCGAAATTTTGTACAAACGTTCTTGGCACCAAAACTAAAAGTTTTCTCCTGTGAAAAAAAATTTTCCGACGTTTGAAATTCGAGATATTTAAATTCCAATTTTTAAATATTTTTTCCATCCAAACACGTGCAAATTGAAATCACGTTTTCGTTCAGATGAGAAAAATAAAAAAAATTAGAAACTAAATATCTCGAATTCCAAACGTCAGAAAATTTTTCTTCACAGGAGAAAATTGTTAGTTTCAGTGGCTAGAAGGTCGATACAAAATTTAGCATGATCGGGGAAATCGAAAAATTGGAAATTAAAAATCTCGAATTCTAAACGTCAGAAAAATTTTCTTCAGAGCAGAAAACTTTTAGTTTTGGTGCCAAGGACGTGTTTTTATACAAAATTTTGAAAAAATGACTAAATAAAATCGTAATGCATCCGTTAAAAGCGATCTTGAGCAAAAATGGTTTCCCCTGACACACATCTCGCCAATTAAAAATCCTGTTTCGTGCAGTCTCAGTAAATTCATCAATTCACAAAACAACTTTGCACCGATCGCAGCGCGTATTATGGTCGCTCGTGTTAATTGTGTGTCCCAACCCCGAGAAGCCGGAGCATAGAGCTGCCGTGACTATTAACCAATGGCATTTTATGCAGCGCGGTAACTGTTGCAGCTGAGGAAACGCATTTGTGATTCGTTTCCGAGAATTTGGAATGTTTTGAACTTTGGCCAAGTGCACGCGAGCGTCGTATTTCCGATTGTACGAACTTTGAACCCTTTGGACGAATCAGATGTGAATGCATTTTGCTGCCAATAATCGTAGACGATCGAGATCCTTTGCATTACGTTGCACAGATTTTTTCATCGATCTGATCAATCGATCGAAATAATAATCAATGATATGGCTTTTCCGCGTTTGATCGAGTAATAATTGGCATTGAAATGGGAAACAGCAGAGGAAACCGCGCGCGAGCGAAAGAGCAAGAGAGATGTGCAGAATGCTTTGGTATAGGAAATGACGTCATCACTCAGGACAATATTACGTTTGCGGAGAAGGTTGGAGTGAGAATTCGCATAGGCATGTGTATTCTGGTGTAGTAAATCGACGGGGCAGTGAGAACGAGATAGTAAATGCGAAGCATGGTCGAAAGTAGATGCAGCAGCGATGCTGCGCTAGAAAGCTGCTGGCGAACGCGGAGAGTGTGAGAGACGACGAGGGTTACTATGTGCCAAGGCCTGGGACCGGTGAATGTCTATGCATCAGAGAAATAGGGAGAGAGAGAGAGAGAGAAATGGGAAAGGGAGTGAAGGGAGATTTTCACGAAATATCCGTAGTGTCGGTTGAGTTATGCTCGTATTTCCCGTCAGCACATCCGATGATGTCCACGGTAATGTAACTGAAATGTATGAACGTTTCGTCCTGTCGCACTCTCTGTCCTATGGCAATCCTCCGCGACTATGACTATTGTCAAAGATCCGTATGTGCAAATCTCTATACATAATTGACTGCGTAATGCGAATTTATTCCCGCGACCAAATTCATTTTCATGAATGATAAGGAAAAGTTTCGGGAGCAAAATCCAGGCATCAAAATTTCTCATCGTTCTGAACGAAATCTTCCTCAGTTTCAATAAGTATTTTTATACATTTTGGATCTTGGATCAGAGCTCGTCGTGATCCTTCAAATTTGGAAAAAAAAACCGACTCGAGCAGCCAAAAAAAAAATGCTGAAAATTAAAATTTGCTAATTACTTCGTTCTAATTCGTTTTCATAAATGATAATTAATGGGAAAAGTTTTGGGAGCAGAATCCAGTCATCAAAATTGGTCAATGTTATGAATTAAATCTTCCTCAGTTTTAATGAGGATTTTTATTAATTTTGGATCTTGGATCAGAGCTCGTCGTGATCGTTCAAATTTGGAAAAAAAACCGACTCGAGCAGCAAAAAAAAAATGGTGCAAATTAAAATTTTGCAAATTGCTTCCTCAAGATGCTCAAGATGCACGATGCTCGAATCCTGTTCTTCTACGAGGAACTTCATTTTTGATTTGGCTCCCTCATCGAGGAAGCTTTGTGCATCTTGAACATCTCGAGGAAGCAATTTGCAGCGTTTTTTGTATTTGCATGTAAATTATATAATTTCGGCAACTTTTCTAGAAAACAAAGAAGAAGCACAGACTTATACACAATATCTTACATAATTTTCAGAAATTAGAGCGATTGGACGATTTTTCAAAAAACTCAGATTTTCGTAAAATTGGAAAAATCATAAAATTTCAACTGTTCAACCGATATTTCCCAAATTCAATACCAACCTTCCCATTATGATACTCTATCGATAAAAAAAAAATTAGTAATAAATCTTAAAATTTGCGGAAGCCAGAGCGTCGACACCGTTTTTTTGAAAATTTCAAAATGCCACAGAATTCGTATTTTTCTAGCAATTCGAACACATTCTGAAATATTCGGAGTCAAAGACAATAGCGGGTCTCCCAGACCCGAGAGTTTTCTGGTCGCTTCGTATTTTCAATGAAAATTAAAAGCAGCAGTGAGTCAATAAAGTGCATACTTTTTGAGATAGAACGCTTCTAGTTCGTCGTTGTAATCACGGCTACATTCCGGGATATCGATTAATGCTTTAACTTTCCCTCTCGACCTATATTTTTGTTTGGATTTTTTTAGCGAACCGTTCGATACTCTCGATTGGGAAGCGACGCTAATAACTCTCCCTCTCTAGAGCTGGCAACGGGAGCAGCAGCAAAAGCATCGACCGCATGCGCCGTTAAAAAAAGCGAGCGTTCCCGTGGGTTCTGTCGCGGGGTGCCCTTGTGCGAAGCGCTGGTGCTCTCCGCACTCTCCATATCCCCTTGGTTTTCTGGTAGACGCGGTCGATAAAAAAAGCTGCTCTGGTACGCATACGGTGTTTTAGGTTTTGTGCGATAAAATTTATCTTTTCAAGAGCAGCGCGCTGTTCGTGAGTGACAAACGTTGCTTGTACGACTGGACACACGCGGCGATGTGCGTTTTCTTCATTGCGGTGTCTTGCTCCTTCTCCAGCTGCTTTTCCGTTCATTCGGGGCTTGCTCATCGTGCGGACATGTAGAAATGTTTCCTCAGTCATTCTAAGAGTTCGTAGAGGAGTTAGCGAGACGTGAAAGGTTCGAGGAAAATAGCAGAAGTGTGAAACCGTCGAGAGGGAGGTTTTGAGCTTGAGGGTGAAAAATTGGCTGCGGTGTAAGATGATGGAGGAGCTTTAAGGAGATGAATGGAATGAGGCGAAAGAGTGTGCACGAAATAGCGCGAGAGAGAGAGAGATCGAGGGAGAAAGGACGAGAAAGTTAGGGGTGGAGGGATGGAAGGGAGAATAATAAATGAAAGCGCGCAGAAAATGGGAAAAGAGGAAGGTGTGAAGAATAAGGAAGGATTTTGCAGTGAGTGAGTGTTATCGTCTTTCATGAATACACAATAAGCGTTACGAAGAGTTTTACTCGTCGAGGGATGTTTTCTACTTATTCACGAGCTTTCTCTCTCGCTCCTTGCGTTCTCTTTGCTCTTTCTCACTCTCTCTCTCGAAAGAGTTGCTGGAACGCTTCTCAGGCGGGAGTAATATACAGCCGCGATGTATATATATAAATATATGCAGCCAAACGATGTGTGAGAGTGCGGACGTCCAAAGACCACGCCTCTTGTCTAAGGTAACCCCCACCACGTGCCATGCACTGCTGTGTCTCTGTCGCGTGGTGGAGAAACCTCCGGATTCGTCCCCACTCCAAAATTTCCTCCAGAGAACGTAAGAAAATTTTTGCCTCTCCCTCCTTCGTCTCGAGATCCTCTTAGCCCCACCCTCGCGATTCCTCCGAGACTTGGGGCAGCGAGAGAAGCTCTCTGTATAGCCTTGTCAGGACCCCTTCTTCTATTGATCCGGGACTAATGTAAGGGGGTCGTTTCTTGCGACCCGCCATCCTCCTTTCTCGCCCTTTTCTTTTCCCCCTCCCCCGCGCCTCACTCTCTCGCTCTGTCTCTTTCTCTTCTACTCGCGTTCTCTAGCACACCCCACTTAGATTCCATTAGAAACCGAGCTCTCTGGAGGATCTACCCCTACCGTTCCAACCTCCATCACCATCGCTCCTACCTCCTCGGAATATTCGGACCAACTTCTGCATACGACGCGAACAAAGGGAAAAATCTCGTTCTCTATAACTTTATGCATTAGTTTCTTCCGCTGCAAGAAATGGAGCAAAAAATCAGCAGGAATTCTTTTCCTTGGGATTCTAACCGTGGCTTTGGGCAGAAAAACACTTTTTAGAGTTTACGAAACGTCGTGTGTGTTCTGAAAAATATTCGGACACCGAAAACAAAATTTTGTTGAAAAAGATGAACATTTTGTTCGATACGTTCGACTAAACGTTTTTTTTTTTTAATAATCCCAAAAATTGTGACATTGCAGCAAGAAATATTTTAGAAAGTCTCTTCGGAAGCAAATTTTTGTCGTTCCACTGGTAAATTTCGCTGACAATTTCGTTAAAAACCAAATACGCTGCCAAAATAACGAAAAGTTTGAACGCTTGAAATGAAATTTTGTTAAAAATCGTCGATATTTTGTTGAACACGGTCAACTAAATATTTTTGAATAATTTCAAAATTTTGGTTATTTTCCCAGTGAATTTGGTTTCTAATGGAACTGTCAGCAAAATTTACGATTGGAACGACAAAAATTTGCTTCCAAAGAGACTTTCTACAATTTTTCTTGCTGCGATGACAAAATTTTTGGGATTATTCAAAAAAAACGTTTAGTCGAACGTATCGAACAAAATATCGATCTTTTCCCACAAAATTTCATTTTCAGTCCGAGAAAATGAATCGACAGATTTTGTTTTTTTTTTTCGGAGCATTCTTTAATTTTCCTACACGCGCAATCGACGGGAGGTTCAAGGTGGACCGACCGTAGGATACGCGCAAACTGGAGCACATTGTTTTTGTCCCGATGGAGAAAAGACGCGGGAGAATAATTGAAGGGGGAAAAACGTGTGCGATAGGGTCGCATAGAGAAGAAGGGAGACGAAGCGAAGAGGCAAAGCATTGCGAAGTACTGAGTGTGCAAACGAAAAGGTAAGGGAGTATACGCGCCGTGGCTAGGGATTGTTAAACACGATGGCACGATGCTCTTATCGGCAAAACTGTTCTGTACGCTATACACACACATATGTACGATATAATGTACTATACACATGTCTATAAAATATATGTCCAACCATTGGTCCGTCCTGAGAGTATATTTGTCCACCTTTACGTACTTCTCGGTATATAGTCGAAACATGGCAGTCCGCACGTGAGTATAGTTCGCAAGCCCATTGCTGTACTTTCCCTCCATGATTTCTACTCCATGGTTCTTCTCCATGGAGTTCGGAGGCTTTGCTGCCGATACATGCTGCTGTGCAAGCTTTTACAAAGTCTATCGATCGCGCCACTGACAGAAAGGCTCAGCCTGCAAAATACGAGCCTTCCAACGGCGTTGTTTATGCCTCTTTGTTCATAAACAGTTCACACACAATTTCCAAGTAGAAAATCGTTCGCGAGTTCGTGTACCGACTTGGTTTCTGGCCACAGATACTTTCTCTGTGTTTATACACTTTCTGCTCTTACGACTGCCCCACGTACAGAGGGAGACACGCACACGAGCATATCGACGCGTGTGCGTCCACGTAGAATTGCATAATGTGCAACAAACGCATAAATATTGGCTTCGAGGAATTTTCAGGCTGCTTCTTTGCATATCGACAGTTTGGATGCACGTTGCACGGTGTGCATTCCGTGCAAACGATACGGCGATGACTGTAACTTCAAATTTGATGCAAGGAAAACAAACATTCGTAACTGCGTACACTGAAAACAAAATTTTGTTGAAAATAATGGACATTTTGTTCGATACGTTCGACTAAACGTTTTTTTTAAATAATCCCAAAAATTGTATCAGTGCAGCAAAAAATATTTTTGTAAGTCTCTTCGGAAGCAAATTTTAGTCGTTCCACTCGTAAATTTCGCTGACTATTCCGTTAGAAACGAAATGTACTGTCGAAGTAACAAACATTTTGAAATTATCAAAGAAATATTTAGTTTACCGTATTCAACAAAATATCGACGATTTTTAACGAAATTTCATTTCCAGTTTACAGAATCGAAAATAATCGCAATTGAGAGATTAAAAAAATAATGAAAAATACGTGAAACTCACGTGATACGTAAACATTTTCCAAAACGCCGAATTATTGAGTTTTATTACGAAAAAAAAAAATAATTCCGTTGACCGGAAACCACGAATAAAAATTCAGGTCCAAAAGAGTGAGAGGAACGAAGAATTGTGGAAAGAATAAAAAGCAAGAGAGACGGAAAAGTCTACAAAAACAATTTTCAAAAATTTCCTCGAATTCGAATTCGAGAAAAAAACGTCGCCGAGGAGGCGCGGGAACTTGATTTTTCAAGTCGTTTTTCTTTGAGATTAAACGAGTGGAAATCTCATCAAAATGTTCCCAAGGTGCCCGAAAGTTGCGAGCGGACGATGCGTTGGCAAATTTTCGTGAAAATCGTCGCAGATGATCGTCGAATTTTTTACGATATTCAGCGACATGAAAAAAACGGAGCAAACTATCGAAGAGAGAGTTTCTTTTGAGAAAAAGTACAAAAGTGATGGGCGACCATGAGGATTGGAGAAACGGAGTAAAGACCAGCGGAGAACACAAACGATAGAATGGGTTTGGGTCGGGGGCAGATATACAGGGAGAGTCGGGCTTGTACTCGCGGCCATCTTAGTTCTGAATTAAGGAGAGGGTGAAGGCTCTGACGACCCTTGCAGTTTCACAAAGCTCTGGGGGTGGCTGAGCCAGCGAGCAACCGGACGCCATACTTTGGCCACTCACCCCTTTCCATTATTCCCGGCGGGTATATTGGGGCGTACATCGCCTTGATGCTGGATAAGACAGAGAGACGTCGAGACTGTCGGGGGGTTTCGCAAGATGGATCAAATAAAAAGGAGCAAAAAGTGTGATAGCCAAGATGTCGGGAGGTTTCGCTCGTTACATTTGCAGCTGCGAAACCTTCGCAAACTTCGTAGACGCTTCTCCCTACCAAAAAATCTACTGCGTGCTTTTTTACAAATAAAATTCCGTCACGTCATCACGTTTTTTTTCGTAATATTTTTCTCTCAATAAAATAACTTTGCAAAATTAAAAAAAAAAAAAAAAGACAAATAAAAATTGAAACATTTTTTTTTTAAGAAAATTCAACTGGCGAATTAAAAATTTGGGTTTTCGATAACTCGTTATTTTTCTTCGTAATATTTTTATTTCTTCATCATTGCGTTGTATTTTTGCATTGTTTGCTCTTTGCATTGAATTTTTGCTTCGCTTTGACACGAAAACTCATTATTTTTTATAGCATCGCACAAAATTTGTCATACAGAGTTTGTCGACAAACGATAAAGTCTTGTTTGCCATTCGAAAAGTAAATTTACTAGAAAAATTGGAACGAGTAAATTAATTATTAGAATAACGAATAAAAAAATATTTTCCGTTGCATTGGAACGATGCGAACTTCAATATTCATCAATAAAAAATTAATCGGAATTTGCATTATTACCGAAAATTGGATGTGACTCTCGTGAAAGTCTTTGCCATAAGGCGGCGGCGTTTCTTATCGAGTGATTTAGTCAGAAAATGGTTTTGAATGAGATTCGCGTTGCAGGTTTTGATAATGATCGAAGAGTTTGTCGTTGATGTTTGAGCGTGGACAGGAGTGACAATAGTTGGAGGCTGGAGAGTAACCAAGCGGGAGGATCGGGTGAAAGGTAAGAGGGTGGTTGGGGGCAGCCTCTACCTCCGAGGAACTCCGTCAGAAGTTGGAAACTTTATGGTAAACCGTGCCGAAGCGGCCCATGGCATCAGCAAGCCGGTAAATGGAGGCCGTCGTAGTTGCGAGTCGAAAGTGCGAAAGAGGGTGGACGAGGGGCTGATGGTCATCGGGTCAACGCTGGAGGTTGGGGCGGCGATGAGTTTGGTTGCTTCTGGTGACTCTGCTACAAGAGGCTCACGACACTATAACGCCGCGCAGCCGAGAGCGAGAGAAGAGGCTGACGCGCAGGGGTGGGTGTTTAATCCAATTCGGAGTTTGTTCTTTCGACGATCGACGTAATCACCGGCTACACGATAGTTTCTCAACCCACCACATACCATCCAGTTTGTTTCGTCTCTTATATCTGTACACACTCCGCCCATCGCGTTTCTGCATGTTACACACCATACACGTCTGTGGCTACCACGTATACGAAGCTGCAAGCGTTTTCGTTCCTCCAACTTTCTGCTTGGTTGTGTTTATAGTCTTCTTACCAATACATAGGCCATGCGTGTGTCTTTACATACGAACAGATGTACACAGATGTGTACATTCTCGTGAGGGTGCGGTTCAATTGTTCGGATTAACTTCTGGGCCCTGAAAATCGACATCCTTCAAAAAAAAATTCCACATTATTCAAGAGAACTCGGAAACTTTTTGCCCGCTCGAGGCAGAAGAAAGCTTGTGTACCTGGCGGGCGAAAAGTCGTTACGGAGTAACGACGTTGATGACTCTAAACTTTTCGAAACTCTGCCGAGTCTCCAGAAAACTTCAATCTTCATGAAAATTCCCTCAATTCTAAACGTGGACGAAAATCCCAATTTTTCGTGGACATGTTTGAAAAATCTTGGTTTACCGAGGCACAAGATTTTTTAATGGAAAATTAAATCGAAATTAGACAAAAAATTTTTTTTGCATTTTGACTTCAATTGAAAACAAAAAAACTCTCGATGATTATTGAAGTTTTGAGCTACGAGCCAAGAAACATTCAGAAACTGACGAAATTACTGGAAAGAAGTTGGTCCAGTGCTTTTTTTTTACGACATCGATTTCCCGATGAATCGAGTCCTAAAAATCGTGAGCAATCAAGTTCGCCATTGGTCGAGAGAGAAATTGAACGAGGGTTTCGAATTAGTGGGACGTGGATTTATTTATCATTGTCCAATGTTGTAATAAGGAATTGACAATGGAGCTTTGTCGTTTGCAACGAAGTTTGTGATGGACTGTGTGTTACGTCAGTCTCGAAAGTTGCCACGAAGTGGGGATTGCTTTCTGAAAGGCGATTAATTATAGGTTGACCTTCTTTATATATAGAGCTAGATTTTGGAGGCTGGTCTCGCGAAGGGTTGAGCCCAAGACGAGCAGCATTCCAAGTCTGTGTTTCGTTCGTATCGAGAATCCCTCCGACAGGGAGCAAAAGAGAGAGGGAGGGAGGAAGAGATGGAAAGAGAGTCGATGCATGGCAAGTATAAGATACGTCCCTCATGGTCATGAGGCTCGCAGACACGGGGCGTAGCTTTCTCGACTATTAGATCAATAATTCTAACCTCGGGGTCTCGTTTTCTCAACATAGAGCCAAAATACAGTGTATTAGTACGTCCAAGGGCAGGGGAAGCTCGGGGATGATAACGCGATATTGTTTCGCCCCGAAAGCGCTTTGCTAACATTATCTTCTTGCTCGAGCTAAGCTTGGTCTTGGCCGGAGCTCTAAGCTTTCATCTCCAATATTAATATTGAATTTCACCTTGGGTTAGTGATCGCCTTCGTATTTGGCATGCCCCCAACTTTTCGGATCTAATATGTCTTTCATTAGAATCTATTAATTTTCGTACTAATTCATAACTGGTGTTTCGATTAATTTGGCTGCTTGTCAGTAGCAGAACTTGCATGTATGTGACGAGACTCGAGGCCTCGCGAAAATTTTCTCGACACTTTCGAACCTCTGGATCAATTATTGACGCAATTTATTTCAATATTTTTCGCACGTAATCGTCTTCATTTTTAATTTGAGAAAAATTCATTTGATTTTTTGTACTCACTCGCACGTCATAGCGACACGACACTTGGAACACGAAATTCGGTCAAGAAATCCCGGTGGGATGCTGCGTCGTCCACAGCATCCCGGAAACTGACTACGTGCTCGAATTTTTTTAAGACTTGCGATTCGAGACGAACCTGTTTTCTGCGAACGAAAAGCTGTTCGTTTCGAAATCATCTCCCCTGAGTCATAGTCTCGTGGACCGTCCATCTCTGGACAAGTGAGAAAGAGCCCCACGACCGTGAGAACTGTATCTGGTCCAGCAAGCTCGAGTGACTCCCTCCGAGAAGACAGGTTTTTTCTTCTTATACGATCGTTCCTTCTCCTCCTGCTCCTTTCAATGATCGAGTGATGAAATTGATACGCAGACTCATATTTATTAACAATTATTTATTGTTTGTTAACATAATTCAACAACTTGAGGTCTTGGTGCCATCGAACGTATGGAAAAATAATTCCAAGGATATAAAAACTCAAATTCAGCTCGGAATGGTCCATCACTGATTCTCGAGGGGATGTTATCAACCCCACTCACTTTCCAAGGCGATAAATAATTGAAAAATCGTTAAAAAAAAATTTATAAAAATACTACAATGTACTTTCAACCCTTGAGTAACGACCCTGATGATTGTATCTAATTCGTGCAATTTTTGATATAAAAAAAACGTCGAAAAAAAAATTCTGCAAAAATGACTTTTTTTTTTACAAAAAATGATGCAGAAATTTGAATTTCCAATTAAAAGAGAAAAGAATCGTTTCATAAGTCTGAAACAGCATGCCTTCGGGTGGGACTGGGTAAATTAGCGACCGTTCCAAAAAGTATACCCCAGGTTTTACACCGTCCGCTTCCTACGGCTTCCAAAACTTAACTAACGGACCTTTTCAAATAATAACGACGAGGCTCCTTACCAGAAGGTTCAAACTACCGATAGAGGGTGTCGTGAGTCCCATTTTCTCAAAATTTCTTCTACGTATCGTCGGTCTAGAGCAGCTGAGGTAAAATGAACCCCATGTGACCATTGAGGGTTAAATAACTGTGAATGCATGAGAGTCAGGAAAGTTACAAGTTCCGAAGGAAACATCGAATATTAACAATGATATAAATGTTGTTAACAATTTCCGAATGATTTGAAACGCGTGTACGTTTTCACGAGCGAAACGAAAAATCGATAGGGACAAAAAAAGGAATTCATGTTGCCGATGTAAACGATATTTTCCCACAATAAACAATTTTATAAAGTTTTGATAACGTAACGAAAAAAATGTTTTGATAACTCTCGTAAGATCGAAGGTAAAAATTGGTCGAAACTCGTGCGGCACCTGCACTGGGTCGGGGTGATCTCTGGTAGAAGGTCGGTAGAGTTTGACTGGTTTGACGAGATCCACCCCTCCGGTGCGCCCTTGCTCCTTGAGTACCGTCGAACGAAGAGTGAACTTTGACGTTTCTCTGAAATTGCTTCTGCGTCTGCTCCGTCTCGAGATGACCAGTGGTCGCGCAATAGCGTGAGAAAGTTTCGAGTGGTCCAGCTAAAAGTTTGCGTCTCTAAGGGAGACGAGTTTTTCATCCCCTCGCGCAAGAGCGCGATGCTTCTTCTCGTCGTTCCACGCGTTCACAGGCTCAAAGATTTTCTATCCAAAGGTTTTTGTTATGTCGATTTTTTCAGTTGAACGAATTTGGGCAGTCAAGCCTCCACGAGTCTTTATCATAATCGACGATATTTCATACTTTTTCGAGTACATTAGCCACGTGTCGTTATAGATAATGAAGTGAAAATTCGCAAGGGACGATACGGCGTCCTCTAAAGACCTTGTCGTTAATACGAGTCGTATATCTCTCGGTATAATGTGCCGGATTGTTCGTTGCTCGAATATCCTAAGCAACGTAACGCTACAAGCCTTGAGGGTCTCGTAGGAGGATGGGAGAGAGCTAGGCGTAAGGGTTGAATGGCTCAAGGGTATAGTAAGGCGCTTTTGCCGCCATGTTTGCTTCGCTTCGGAGAGGGAGCTCCTCTGTAGTCAACGACGGCGTCGTCTCTGCGCTTCCGTGGGCTTTGCGGCCGGCTGCAGCTGTGCCGAAGAAGAAGAGGGGTGGCAAGTGGAGATGGTCGGATGGGGTGGTAGTCAAATAGCTGTGTAGGTGAATCTCTCTGTGTCGCTCCAACCGTGTACACTCTCCGAACGGGTCTACCGAAAGTTGAGAAATTCAGCGTTATGCTCTCTCAGTTTCGACGATCGGAGTATCTCGGAACCCTGGCAAACCTCTCGACTCTTCAAGACGTCGATACCGACCACGCCGACGCTCGAGACCCTCGACGAACAATACTATCCCTTCGAATCTCCAGCAGAAAAAACAATTTCTTAAAAAAACTGAAGCAAAACCTCGAAAATTTCCACAAAAATCTTTTCGAATGAATTCAAATTCTTGTATTTTTCTTTTTTGTGTTTTTGTTCACAGTCCGGGGAAGTGAAGCTCCGGAAATGTCGAGAAGAATAAAACATTTTTTTTTTAATCGGTTTTTCTCCTTTTCGTCATTTTGCTTCGTCATACGAAAAAATTTTCATAACTCGAGAAGGGTTTGAGCTACGGGGCTCCCGTTTCGCACACATTTTTATCTTTACAAGTTCGTCATTCTCTGAGAATTTTGTTGGAATTGCTAGAAAAATACGAATTATACGGAATTTTGAAATTTTTAAAAAAAGGGTGTCGACGCTCTAACTTCCGCAAATTTGAAGATTTGTAACTCATTTTTTTTCCATAAATAGAGTATTATAATAAAAAGGTTCGTATTGAATTTGGGAAATATCGGTTGAACGGTTTAAATTTTATGATTTTTCGAAATTTCCGAAAATCTGAGTTTTTTCAAAAAATCGTCCTAACCGCTCTAATTTCCGTAAATTTTGTAAGATATTGTGTACAAATCTCTACTTTTTCTTTACTTTCCAAAAAAGCTCCCAAAATTATATAATTTAAATGCAAATCCAAAAAACGCTGCAAATTGCTTCCTCAAGATGCTCAAGATGCACGATAGATCCTCATGGCGAAGATTCGAGCATCGCACATCTCAAGCATTTTGTTTTTGTTTTCTGACGAAATGAGCAAAAAAATGTCCACCAAGTTTCCGGATGTAGAGCAAAAATTGGAGGCTAGAAACAAAAAGATTGACATCGCGCATTCTTTGCCTCCAACCGTTCTGTATACAGAAGCTGCACATTTGCACAGCTCCAATTCATATATTACCTGGGGAACGGGGGACAGCGGGTGGTGGCAAGGAGAAGTTTGTATATTCTTGTGCGACGGTTGATGGTAAAACGGCATCGATATAGAAGGAGGACGAGCGGTGTGGGAGTCGTATAAAGGGGGCTGGAAAATGGTGGGCCGGGAGTGGAGGTTTGAACGCGATGAATGCAGGCTGCTTGGGTTGGTGAAGACCGGGGCCAGTGCGGTGTTTGGAGGTTAGACCACAGTTACAATATCGCTTGATTAGAAATGTACATAGGGTATATGCTCAACGCGGGGCGCATATTCAGATGTTGAGGCGGTGGAGGTGAGAGGGTGGTTACTGTGAGAGTAGTCCGATGGTGGCTGGTTCTCTGGGTCGATGCCTAGGCAACTCGCTAGTTTAATATGAGCTTGGTGGAACTTGCAGCAATAAGGGATGGCAAGGGGGGTTGGTATAAGGGTCTGGAGAGAGAAGGGAGACGTAGCAGACTGGTGCATCGGAAAGGGTTGAAGAAAGCGAGCGTATAGCACAGCGAGAGAGCGAGAGGAGAAGAAAACGAGTGGGACGAGTGTCTCTACGTACACCTAGGCATGGAGTCTGGACCATAACCCGAGCATGGTACTTGCCGAATGGTAGTTATAGCCTTGGGATAGCCGAAGGCCCCCTGTGGCTAGAACTTCTTCAAGAAAAAAACACCGTTCCCTTCCCCTCGCCGCCCAGGTTTCTCCAGCAGGCAGGGTAGATCGCCAGTTTTTCGAGGACCTGCACCAAATACGAGACTTTCCATGACCATCATACTCTATCTCGATGTTCTTCCTAAACTTGTTCGTTCTTCCAACTCACAGCGTTCAACATCGTGGACAATGCGGATCGGTGCATATCCGCGATTAATTCTGCCAGAATTTTTTCAACAGGAATGGAACTTCAATTACTTCGAAGATTCATGTATGAAAAACCACAGAAAGAAAAAAACAACTGGTTTAATAAATAAATCCCAAATCGACAACACAACGGTAAAAAACCGAGAAATTTTTGAATCATTCGATGTAAATGAAATTTTGATAAAAATCCTCGATATATTTTTGAAAAATTTCAACATTTTCGGTATTTTGACAATACACTCGGTTTTTAACGGAAACGTCAACAAAATTCACGATTGGAACGACAAAAATCAGCTTCCCAAGAGACTTTCTACAATATTTCTTGCCGCAATGACACAATTTTCGGGATCATTAAAAAAAAAACGTTAAGTCGAACGTATCGAACAAAATATCGATCTTTTCCAACAAAATTTGATATTCAGTGTTGCTCAACTTCCATCGATAAAAAAAATTGAAGTATCAATAAGAAAGATTTGGAACCTGCTCCCGGGGTCACAAGAGACGTTACCAAAGAAATTATTGCGTCTAATAAAATGAATCGGAAGTACCAAACTCATTCTTGCCTAAAATAGCGTCGCTGTCAGTATCGCATCTAGATGTCATCGTGATCAGTCCCCATCCGTATGTCCCCAAAAGGGTCATGACTCATTGACGAATCTCGAGATCGATAGCAACTTGTTGAAAAATGAGTCTCGGAGTTTTGGTCGAACGGAAGGTAGACGACAGGCTTTAGAGATTTCGTTGCATCCGATATCTGACGATGTCAGGTGCGCATGGAAAGTATATATGGAGATGTAGTATATAAACGTTGTGGTAGACGCGTACGAAAAGCAGCAGAAGCAGAGCATAGCAAAGTATCGATATTTGCTAGGGCCCTTTCGACCTGGCTCTTGTGCTCACTCGTCCATTCATATACATATACATGTACATACATAGTCCATGTCTCTATATATGCATATTTTAGAGTATCCTCGCAAACTGCTCGCGTATAGAAGATCCAAGCTGCATATATAGCTGTATATGGACCATAAAAGATGTATACGTAAATATATATCTATAGGACTATTATTATATTCTATTTGATATGTATATATAGAGGATCGAGGCAGCGTGAAAGGTTGGAGAACGCGAGAGAGTAACTTAGTGGAGGAGCGTGTGTGGATAGAGAGCGCATCTAGTCGACTAGAGAGAGCTGCATATATGCGGTATCAAGATGGCTCTATATTAGCGCTATAGGTTGCTTCTGTGCTGCTAGACCGAGGTTTCCGACTACGCCTAGACACTGCACGACCACACACTATCCTCCGCTTTGCGCTGCTCGCAGCTTCACCAGCTTCAGACTTGCTCTCGTAGAAATATTCAGCCATTCTGCTCGCAAATCCCCTTCAGCCCCGCCGTTCTCCCTGCCACCATCTTCTCGTCCTTATTTCCATCCCCTGCTGATCACAGGAATCCTCTTGCACGGATGTGGAGGACCAGGTCCTCCTTATTCTCGATCTCGCTCTGCGGAGCAACTTTGCCCAGAGTTGTCGTCGCTATAGCTATGCCTGTTCTCGCGGGTACCACTATCTTCTTGTACGTGTGAATCTCTCCGTGTCTTCATACACCGGAGCACCAGTCCTGTATGCGAAAACTCCTTCTCTCTTCTTTGTTCATCCCCAATCGCGGATACTGTGTACGAGTGTGCAAAGAGCTCGGCAGCATCCTCTCGCTCTCTATATCGTTGGTTGGATCCTCTCAAAGTTTCCACCGGAGAAAGAGCCACGTAGGAATACATCGAGAGCGAGAAAGAGACAGCTCGTGTAATTGTACATTGTTCAGGAAGAACATGGCGCCCGTTACGACCGAATCGAATCTAGCAAGGTATTGCATGGATATCAAGTGTACCACCAGAAATCTGCCAATTCTAGTGATAAGAACAATCCCAACTACGCTCTACAATAAAACTAAAGTGTATAGACGAATATTACCGGATATTATGTATCATCCAGATTATCATCTTGAATCTTCGCACAACGTGTTCTCTTTCGCCTTCAAACTCTTTTGTTCGCAAGAGTCTTTGCGTTCCATTGTCTTGAAACTATTGGTTGCTGTTGGGAATACGATTGGGAAGCTCCATTTCAAAGTTCAATAATGTTAATCGTTCCCTTTCGTAAGACTGGAACGAATCAATCGATAAATAAGAATCATGAGAAAAAATCTCTTCTGTCGTTGATGCCAAAATCGCTACAGACGCGGAACGTTGTTTATTTTTAGCTCGAGAAACATCGCCAGCTGCTGGGGCATTGGTAATGTGAAAATTCCGAGGAACCATATCCAGGAGTTAATTATCTGAATAATGCAACGTTAATCTAGTGAAAATTGCATGCTCCTCGACCACGTACAACGCAGTTTCGTTATTCAGGCTCCGCGAGCACATCCGCACCCATTCGTATGTACGAACTCGCGGAAGAGACACATTTGCTGGCACTTTCTGTGTGTATCAATATACGCGAATGCATACCGCCGCGCTCAATTATTCCTGCATGTGCGTCTGTATTTCTCTACGGAAAACCGCCACAAAGTAACAAACCTTTAGCCCTCCGGGTATACACACTGGGTCCTTTTGACCCCAAACACTTTCTGTCACCGATTCTTTGGCATTCAATAGCAACGAACGTTTCGGCACTTTGTTTTCTCCGAAATGAAAATCCATGGCCATTAAATGTTGATAATTGACTACAAAAAAAAAACAACAATTGCATATTTACCGGAATACGACGATTTGTAAAACGCCCTGGGTCAGATTGACCCAATCTCCTGGAAAAGGTTTTAAAATCTTTTAATACCAATCGTGGATCATGCAACTGTTTTTTTTACGATAAATAAAAAAATCCCATCGATTTTGAATGCAGTTTATGGCAAAAGTGACACTGAGTGAGTCTCGTCCATGTAGCAGACTTTGTAGACCAACGTTTTTTGGAATTTTCCATGTTATTTCATCGAGAGTCACTTTGTCTTCGAGTTTTTTTGGCTTTTTCGCAGGAGCAGATCGAAAATAGATGAAAAAGGGAAAAATGAACTTTTTTTTTTCAAGGACCTCGCCTATGCCTCGGACACTTGATCTTTCACGCGCAACGCACTTTCTCTCTTAGTCACGCGCGTTTTTCCCTCCATTTGGCTATCTTCCAATTTTCCAGCCGGAATTAGAAAATTTGTTGAATTTTCAATGTGAATTCGCGTGTTGTGTGAGAATAAAGGGGGCGACACGATATTTCGGAGTATTGAATATTTTAGAGCCACCATCTGCCCGGCTAACCACTGCTACGCCAGTATTTACGTCATGCACCTGCATGTGCATATTCGTTTGTTCGTATCCTCACGTATATCTGCACATTTTTAAGGAGACGAGTGAAATTTCGTTACAAATCATCGATATTTTGCGTTGAATACGGTAAACGAAATATTTTTTGATAATTTCAAAATTTTCGTTATTTTGGCAGTATTTTTGGTTTCCAACGGAATTGTCAGCGAAATTTACGACTGGAACGACAAAAATTTGCTTCCGAAGAGACTTTCCAAAATATTTCTTGCTGCAAAGTAAATTAATTCGAATTGTGATGAGGAAATTGGCAAAAATTAGGATTTTTTCCAAAGATTTTCGTTTTCCGGCTTGTGAAATGAAATTATTGATATTTTTCGAAACAAACAATTACAAAAAATTTGTTTGATTCGATCTACTTGATAATTTGAGAGAATTCAAAAAACTAAGAAATTTTTTGGAATTTACGTAAATTAATTCGAACCCCGATCAGAAAATCGACAGGAAAAAGCAAATTTTCGTTATTTCGGCAGTATATTTCGTTTCTAACGGAATCGTCAGCGAAATTAACGACTGGAACGACAAAAATTTGCTTCCGAAGAGACTTTCTAAAATATTTCTTGCTGCAATGTCACTATTTTTAGGATTATGCGAAAAAACGTTTAGTCGAAGTTTCGAGGAGCGAAAACGACGCGTGGGCAACAGAAAAAAGATAACTTGTCTCTCGATTAACAATCCTTTATTTGATCAATTGTTGGTCGATATTTGTGGAGAAGTCTTGTTTGGAGGAGCGATGGTGGGAACGGTAAAATTTTACTTGTCTGGAGATGAGTCTCGATATCTGCTCCTACCACCAGGGGAACGCCCGTCATTTCCTTATAATTACTCCATTTCCTACGTTCACAATCCCCAGTCCGTATAACGTGAGCCGACTCCCCTTTTTGGTGGGTGAAAGGTATGGAGGTGGAGAATGTTTGGCGTCCGGCATGGTGCGAGGTGATAGTGCGGAATCGATGGTAGAACAGCCAACTTGGACATCCAAATGTTGGTGTCCACACAGATTCACATGGACACGGGGGTGCAATCACACTTACATAACTAACGGAAAGTTCAGGCGTGCAATTTCATGTTCCCTTATCCTCTCGCACCCTCCAGCCCCTCAGAGCTCTTGAACCTTACCAAGATATCAAGGAAATGAATGGAATTGCCCCCCAGCTAAATCGCAACTCTGGTAATTACCTATTAACTGCACTGTGTGTCTTGGTAACTCTAGCTCACAGATTCTTCCATTCTACCACCTTGTCTAGCATTTCCAACACCTTTTACAAATTTTCAAATATCGAATTATCGATGCTGAATCTTGGAGTTCTTTGCTTTTGATAAATGCCAACAAAATTTCTTTTCGATAGTTATTTGGCTTGGATGCCCTGAGCAGAGACAATATTCCTTTGCAAAAAGTGTCTCAGCCCCACTGAACAATGACCATTAACCGAGAAATAAAATTGTCGTATTCAAGGAAATTGAATTCGTCGATTCAACATTTTTCTGGAATTTCTTGACCGAGCCAATTTAGTTTTAATTAAAATTAAATAATAAATAATATAAAATAATAAATAAATAATTAAATTTTAATTTAAAATTTGAAATTTAGCAATGTGATGGTGTTTTATGGTGGTTGGCATGGGGTGATGGATTTTCCTGGATCGTTTTCTTTCGTTTGATGCAACGAATCAATTACCCAGCTGATTTAATTATAATTAAAAAAAGTCGTGCTCCATTTTTGTCAGAAACGTTTGGAAAAAATTTGAAATTTAGCAATGTGATGGTGTTTTATGGTGGTTGGCATGGGATTGATGCAACGAATCAATTACCCAGCTGATTTAATTTGAATGAAGAAAAGTCTTGCTCCATTATCGTCAGAAACGTTTGAAAAAAAAAACAAAAGTTAGCAACATGATGGTGTTCTATGGTGGTTGGCATGGGATGACGGATTTTCCTGAATCATTATCTTTCGTTTGATGCAACGAATCCATTACCCAGCTGATTTGATCAGTCGTGCCCCATTTTTGTCAGAAACGTTTGCAACTGCGATCCATCGATGCTGCGTGTTCGAGCAAAGCGAAGCTAAGCGACTTAAACATTTTCGAACCGATAAACAATTTTTTTTTCGAGATCTTGTGAACACGCAGCATAGGATGCGGTGACGTAGCGCAGGCTAAAGTGTAACACGCGTTCCGTGTGGTTGATTGATTAGAAGGCACCTGGGTGGTGGTTGGACGAAATAGTTGCTGGGCGAAGGAAAAGCTCTGTGGATCCCGGTTAGCCTGTCTGTCTCTCTCGCACACTTGGACCTTCAAGTCGGAGAGTTTTGGAACTCGGGTTGCGTCGGTGCGGGGAGGGGAGCAGGTTGTAGTTCGCCAGGGCCGTGGGTTATTTGGAGGGTTGTGAGAGGATGGTCTGGTGGATAAGACGCGAGTGTGTGGGTGATGCCAGCACTTAAGCGTGTATCGAGAGTCCAAGGGGGTTCACGGTGTTGAACGAGGGGCTCGATGAGCGCACGCGGAAGAGGAAAGAGCACGCGTGGAGGAAGAGGATGAATTGGGAGGAGAAGGAGGAGGAGGAGGTTAGGATAGTGAAGCATAGGAGCGCATGGAGCAGCGAGGCAAGGTTATAACGTAAGCAGGGCTTGCGGAGGCGGTAGTTCGAGGTGCTACAGTTTATAATAGTTGCCGCCGCCCCTTTCGGCTCTTTCCTCTTCGCAAGCACGAAGCTTGCGGCCCTTCAATTCCTCCTTACTGTGTGCTGTTTCTCCGGAGCGAGCTCTCCTCTTGCGACGAGCAGCAGTGCCTCCAAAACCGAGAGCAACCAAGCCTGCTCCGCGCGCAACTTTCACACAGAAATGCTTAAACCTAACTTTGCCCTGTCCTTGCTCCTCCATTTTCCCCGATTCATCTCTTTCCATCTACATAGCTATGCATGCAGCTTTCCCCTGAGGCTACTCTCTCCGAAACACCAACGCGAAATCGGAAAGCCAAGTTTCGTCTACGCGTTCTAAGAAAAATACTCACAATCATCGAACAGTTAACACTCCGAATTAATGTCTCGTTTTCATGGTAACGAGGATTCTAAGGCATATTGTCATCCTTATCCTTCGCCCACAGAGTTGCTCAAATTTCTCAAGCTCTCTTTTACGAGTCTGAGCTCACGCAGAGTGAAGGCTTCACCAGTTTGGTCGGTATCGCGCGCATGCGCTCACAAGCACCGATTCTCCTCCCAAACCCTCTCATCTGCCTCGACGGTTCTGTAGATTAGTTTATAGTTTCCATATAGTTTCAAGAGAGGGACGAAAAAAACCAAGTTATTAGCCGTGGTTAAGGGTCCAAAGAGATGCACGGATGATGATGCTTCGTGGTCAGTTCTCTCTGCTCGGCTTCGCTTCTCTCCCGTTTCGCCTCCTCTCTCTCTCTCTCTCTCTCTCTCTCTCTCTGTCCTCCTGTACTTTCGCCAGGATGCAACCTGGCCTCGTACCTTCTCGGTGCTCCATGGACCAACAGAGCCGGGAGCGCAATTTCAACCCTCCTGCTTCGTCCTCTTCCGTCTCTGCGGTCAGATGGGCATGAGTTTCTTGTCAACAGGAGAACGACACTTACATAACCACCTCCAGAGTCAAACGAACGTGGCTCGTTGAGATAACTTTGACATCATGACAGATCAATATTTTACAACCAGAAATTCCACCCTCCTTTCTCATTTCCCTCGTTTCTCAACTTTTCTCTCATCAGAATTGTCAATTTTTTGTTTTTTTCTTTTCGTTCGAAATAAACCAACAAAAATTACGATTTCTTCACATTTTTTCGTAAATTTGAGTATCGGCATTCATCGTATCGATGTTTTCATCCCCATTCGGAACTTTTATGCACGCAGAATTATTGAAAAAGATTTTCACAGCCATAGAGACAGATAAATACATTCGCAGATGGTACGGTGCATGACTAATATCCTCCTACGT
>JBAJMU010000003.1:18619183-18679490 GCA_037952995.1 Hyposoter didymator
CTCCCGCGCGCGCGAGCCGCTCCCCTCCGTTCCGCGCTCCCCTCAACTCCCTTTGGCCACCGTCGAACTCGCGTGTGTCGGGACCACGTGATCCACTAACTACACTCTTCTTTTTAGCCAGCGGTGGAGAAGCTCCAGCGTCCCGGCTGCTGGCGACGTCCAAGGGGGTTCGTGGGTGGTGAGTCGCGACGAGCTACCGCGCTCTCCTCTAGTCGCGCGCGCGGCAACGGAGGAGAATACCATGTTTTCCCGTCGTCATGGCTACCATGGGGCTGGTTATACTTGAAGGGTTATCCCGTGGTACAGTCATTTCTAAATTGTCAAAACTATTGGCCCACTCCCATTACCGAACCCCTAAATAAATGAAGGAAAACCTTTCCGANNGACTCGACACTTTCCCATCCTTTTGTCGCATCAGATTCCAACCCAGCAGACCTTTTTCTTTCCTCAACCTCCTTCCAGCGTGTAAGGCGCTTCGCCCTCAGATTTCTCAACGTTTTTCATCCAATTTTCCCTTTTTTTCTCCCCCGCATCCCTCAATTCATTGCATTCCCGTCCTACAATTGTTTCCCCACTTTTTATCATTTCTAGCAGATGCTGAAAAATTTGGACACTTTTTTTTTCTGATTCTCATCGATTTTACGATCCGAGTTGTTTGCCCGGTTTCCACAATTATCGGATCAACTTATACGAGGTCTCTCAGCCTCCCCCCTCTCTCTGCCTGCCTCTCCACAACTCTCTTTCTTCGTCATTCGCATAATAAATTCACGAGGGTCTATTTAACGGATAAATTCTTTTTTTTTTGTATTTTATTGTTTCTCAAATCGGTTGCATACAATCGCTGACAATTGGATTCGATTAATCAAAACAGATTCCCCAATCGTGTATTTACAAGCTTTTGGGAATCCAGTAATTATCTGGCAAAGATTTTTTTGTTATCGAAGTTTTTGTTTATAAAGAAAAAATGTAGACGGAAATTTATTGAATCGATCGAATTTTTCATAATTTGGATGTTTATGATTTTCTTTCATACGCTGTGTCGATTTTCTCACGATTTTTATTATTTCCCATTATTTCAAGGGCACTCGAACATTTTTTCATATTTTTAAATTCAATTTTAACAGTTTTCGTCGTCATTGGAATCGATTAAATCGAGAAATTCATTGCACCTGCACAGATGACTCGACTTTTTAGTGTTTTTAACGTTTTTAATGTCTCTGCTCGGACTCACGATCCAGAGGCACGCGTTGCCCTCGTTAAAAGGATTTTCCCAATTGGAAAGCGAGCCCAGAATTTTTGTTGATTTTTTTTCACGTTTCTAAATGATGCGGAGCTGGCCTGAGAACTCATCTCAAACGCCAGGACCCAGAGCACGTTGAAAATGGGCTGCGACCGGTGCTCTAAGCTCGTTAGAATTACAAGCCCACGCGCTAAGGTATACGGAGGATGTGGACTTGTCAACACTCAACGGACCGAATTCGCTAACGCGCTGAACCTACTCGGACGCCTGGAGCACAAGCCACAATCTAATCATGGCACGCCGCATTCACATCCTCTATTTTGCCTCGAAGCATCAACGATTCTATCCTGTTCTTCGTGTTACACTCTCCTCGACAATTCTGCGGCAGAAACTTGTTCAGAGCGCCGCTCGCATTATTTCCCGACATTTTATTCGTCACAGAACTTTAGAACGCAACGATGACTGGAAAACCTCAAGCATAAGTCCATCGGAACTGACCATTGCCGAGTGTTCATCGCTAGTCGCAGAAAAATCGAAAAAATTTACAGTCGCATTGTAAAAAGTTGGGGAACGAATAAATCTTTTCGATCCTTACAGCTTTCGATGCTTTTTGCAAAAATGCCAGCGCCGCTTTTCTCTTCGACAAGGGGTCAAAACGACCCGAATCTTTACTTTAGCATCAACCGTTCTTGATGCTCGGTAAAAAGATAAAAAAATACGCGACTTTTTCCGTTTTTCATCAACGAACAAAAGGGCGTATGGAAAAATTTGATAAAACGACAAAAACTTGGAAAAAAATGGCGAAAATTAGTTTATCGACGGAATGGACTCGAACCGGTACTTTCGGTGGCAGCGGTCTGTGTAAAAAATCATTAACAATTTTGTTAAAATATCGCAAAATTTTTAGCATTCTGTAAAATTGAGAAATTTCGAAATTAATTGAAAAATACACGCAAAAAATTTGGAGCATGGAGGACGAACAATGACCTACAAACTGCAGTCAACAAAGTGCACGAAACACTTTCCAGAAATTCAGTTTTCTTTATTGAGCGTTGTAAAAGGGAAAAGGTGGGAAAAATATTGAAAAAACGATTCTCGTGATAAACAGAATAATATGGAGGATCGTGTGTACTCTGGAGTATATAAGGTGCCGGGATTCTCACAAGGGTACACGCAGACACGAGCATCGCAGGGTAGTTGGAAGATCTAGATGAAATTATCTCGAGTTGGGTTGACGCTGCGGAGTATCTACGCAACGAGGCAAGCAAGGCTCCCCTTCTCTTTCGTTCGCCTAGTCAGCGAAGGCGGAGTCTAGCCGTTTCCCCGCGCGCTACCGTGGCTAACATAGCATTAGGTAAGCTTTTCGTTTTATTGATTTTTCGAAAAAGCGCAAGCGCGCCCGGAGCTGTTGCCCTCCGCCGCACTATCACCTACGAGAGCAGCAGCGAGCGTCGTGGCGAAAAGCAACCCCCAGCGAAGCCTCATTCTTCCCCCCACCTTACCTCCAAACTTTCCATCCCTTCTACGCTCTTCTCTCGATGTATATGCACGCGACCGAACATACACAAGTGCGAGTTTGCTACGATACGAGTCTCGAGCTCCGGCCATCATTTTTTTGGCCAAAAATTTCAATGATTCGTGGATTTGAGCAGCGGCGCTGTGGGGTGGACACCCTGATTTTTTCTCTTCCTCCTAGTGGAGAAGGAGAAACGCGAGGGACCTCGCGTTTCCTTTCAGGGAGATTAATTATCTGTAGAAAAAAAAGGTCGCCCTCAGCATCCCAATCATTAGCGATCTTTCGAGGCTGCTGCGAACAAATTTTACGAGAGAAGACTGAAAAGGAAATTTTGTTGGAAAAGATGGATATTTTGTTCGATACGTTCGACTAAACGTTTTGTTTGAATAATCCCAAAAATTGTGTCATCGCAGCAAGAAATATTGTAGAAAGTCTCTTCGGAAGCAAATTTTTGTCGTTCCAATCGCAAATTTTGTTGACAATTTCGTTAGACACCAAAATATACTGCCAAAATAACGAAAATTTGGAAATTATCGAAAAATATTTAGTTTACCGTGTTCAACAAAATATCGACGATTTTTAACAAAATTTTATTTCTAGTGAAGAGCCTCAAAAGTTGGCTCGACTATTCACAAATTTTCAATAGAGAATTCTTCTCCTTGCTCGCGTTCAAATTCATTTCGATAAATTCCCTCAATCAACGACATTTTTTTGTCTCGCTAAACAGTTCTCAACGAAATGCGAAAAAAGATCGTGCCCAGATTTGGCATCAGCAGCGATTGTTTAGTCAACTTTGCCTTCTCTACCTTCAATCGCATTTTTTCATTAAAAAAATTGAAAATCAGCTGTGCTCTGCGTCGAGTCTGTCTCTTTCTCTTCCGAGGCTGATGCTGAGCCTCTTTTAAATTATTCCACGAGCCCATTCGTGTTCTATCATGGCAAATCGTTTTCCCAGGGAAAAAGCCTGGACAAGCACAAGTCGAAGATCGACTTTCATGCGAAAATCGGTCTTGATGGGCATCAAGATCCGAAAATTAGTTTCCGAGTCGTTCCAATCGTGAATTTCGTTGACAATTTCGTCAGAAACAAAAAATACTGCCAAAATAACGAAAATTTTGAAATTATCCAAAAATATTAACTTTACCGTGTTGATAACAAAATATCGACGATTTTGAACAAAATTCCATTTCCAATGAAGCTCCGGCGTTGACGAGCCTGAAAAAGTTGTTAAAATTGGTTTAATTTGCTTCAAGGATTTCGTGATGATAAATATCCCAGAGATCGTTGTGCGGAGGAAGGTCGAATGATACTTGGGATTTGGTAGACGAGGAGCAAGTGATGCATGAGAGTAAAATCGAGCAAACGACCAAGACAGTGTGTGTGAGTTGGAAACATTCGTTATTACGGTTGGTTCAGTCGTGTTTTCGTATAGTTTCTGGAGGTAGTTGTTCATCGGAGATAGTATGAGCATGAGGGAACAGGGATTCAAACAGAGTGGAGCGATACAGTAACGCAGTGTCCAAATCTCATCTGAACTTTCGACCCTTCCTCTTCCGGTATCCTTGCCTGGCCTGCTGGTGCTGCACCGCGCGTCTGTTAGCCCGCGGCGTCTCATTTCGTCATCGGTTCTATACTCATTTGCCCGGCCAGTTCTAGGTACCCAGGCATCCAGAAACAACCAAGCGTCGCCCCCACCTCGCCGCCGCATCCACCGTTGGCATCGCTAACGATTGGTCCGAAAACTCGGTACACAAAGTCCCTGGGCTTGGTGTTGCCCAAAATCATCGTGTGCTGCCCGGTGTAGCGCCGCGTTCCGAACCTCCACACATTTACACGTCGATATATGTTTCCCATGTGTTTATGTCCCTTGTGCTCGGTGCAGCGTACGTGGACGCGATTAATGCTGCGGATTCGAACAAACCTTCATTATTTTATTCCTTACGACGTCGTTTCCAATCAAACGAAAATAAAAAAGCAGTCACGTGCGAAACAATCAACGAATGCGTTAAAAAAAAAATGAAAAAAAAAGAAAATGTTTTTTTTTTTCTACGCCCAGTCGACGACGCAAGCATTTTTTTCAAATTTCGTTCATAAATATTGCTGTACCAATGATTCCGGAAGGTTGTTTGTATATTTGTGAAAAAAAACATACGGGGTGAGAGACTCGCAGAGGAATTTATGTCTCTCCACCGGACATGTTTGGACAATGATCGTTGACATGTTCCGCGATTTGGCCAACAAGTAATTTCGAGAGAGTATGAATTCGTAGTGACGTCTGAGAGGGAGCGAGCAAGAGAGCACGAGAGAGAGATGTAGAAAGGGCAGAAACTCATATGCATTCGCGGCTGCTGCACTCATACATACTTGCGAACCTGATAAAAGGACCTCGGGGGGAGCTTGAGGGGGTTCGGTGGATTTGGTTGAGAGAACGAAGCACACGCAGCCTCCGCGCTGTCATCAATCACCGAATGCCACCGGCAGAGCAGGACATTTTCGCACAAAAACACACACAGCGAAAGAGAGCGAGAGCGAGAGAAGGGCGTGCAGAGAGGGTGGCGGAGCGCGGGTGCAGCATCATCAGAATCCGGTTCACTTTGGGCTCGCACAGTCTCTCTATATACCTTGCCGAAATGCATCAGCAACGTACATACGAAACGCGTTCGTTCGCCGCACCGCCTTCGCCCACCCTGCTCACCATCCTCGCTTTGCACTCGTCTATACTCTCACGTGAACACCAGAGGATGTACAAATCTCCTCTCTCCTCCTCACTCCCCCGCCCTCACTTTCCTGCTGCGTAACTGCTCCCCTCCTGACCATTTATTCCCCTCGTTCCGAGCACCCCTTTGCCTCTCTCGCGGGCTTTCCATCCGTCAGTGAAATCAGCAGCATACCCCTCGATGACGCCGGTCCACCAGCACGTACACGACGCACCCCGTCACTCGTTTACCGAATTTTAATCCGCGCGCTTCTCTATCCATCATTTTTTCGTTCGCTATTTTTAAAATACCAAATTTTACATTTTTTTCTTTTATTTTGCGCGACGCCTCATTACCGAAAATGTGACACGACCCGATAAACTCATCGAGCATTGATAAACGCTCTCGGGTTATGCCCGCGCGACATCAAACATCCGCAAAGCTATGATCCAGCCTGTCAATTTTGACGCCAAGTTTTCTCCTGCATTAGCAAACTTTTAATATTAATATTTATATTTTTTATTCAACGAGATATCAACGAGGCGAGAGAAAGAGTCTCGCGGCTTGTCAGGTCGCGTAAAAACGCAGAACTGAATCCGCGGACTCGCTACGAGAATGGCCAGTGCTGCTGCTGCTCCTGCTCTGCTCTTGCGGACAGAGAGGCATGCACACCGCCGCGGCAACGTATGATTGGCAACAATCGACACTGTGATCGAACGTTTGTTTCAGAAACACACATGAGGATCCCTCGTCCTTTCTCGCTCCTGCCTGTGCTCCTCGCATCCTGCTCTCTCCTCCCCCGCGTTAACGCCGACACACCAAACACACACACACACCTACCCATTCATTCATTGGCCAATACATCAACGGCGAACAGAGAGACAGAGCAAGAGAGACGAACCGATCGGGCGGGAGAGGAGAACACAGCATTTTGCTGCGCTTGTCGTTTCATATAACTCTTCTCACACTCCCATTTTTTTAACCCACACACTTGCACACCTTTATTTTTCTCTTCGTCCCTCTCGTTGCTTTCCCACCTGCGGACTGATCTCCCTCCATCTTCGTCCCTCACATTGTAACTCGCTTTCACTGCTGCACGACGTTTTTTTCTCTTTCTCTCTCTCGATCACGTCGATGCCCCCCCAGCTCTTCGATTCCCAGCTTCGTCCTTGTGGTTACTTTCACATTTTTTTTCCCCCTTTTTCTTTTTATATTATCCATCGATTTTTTGATCGCGTTTGTACACATTCCAGTCTTTTTATTCCTTCCACGTATCGCCAGTTCTCTTTCAGATTATTTTCTTCCTTTCCTTCCGAATGGCCACACGCACATGCACTCTCTCCACCTACTCGCATTATTTCGATTCTTTGGAAACGTATTTTTTTGACGTGCGACAGTCGGAAGCGATGATAGCGAATTTGGCCATTTCTGGGGGATGGAAAAAAATTTTTTTTGCCCGGAAATTTTTTTCTATTCATTGCTCGGCTCGACTAATTATTAATTGGTTTTTTTTTTTTTGCACTAACGATTCGTCATTAGTGATGAATACTCAAATAGTTCACCAGGTGCACGTCTCCTGGGTTTATTGTTCAGATGCTCCTTTTTTTCGCGATTACACATGACGAACGAGGGATTAACTGTTTTTACTCCTTTTTTTATTGACATTTGAAAATTTATCGAGTACACGACAAACTCGCGCGTATTTAACGTCACATTTTTTTTTTCGCTCGAGTTTTGCTCGAAAGGGAAAAAACTGCAAGCCTTTTGCAAATTTTAATGGTAAATAAACATTCTGCGAAATTATCGCTTCGCCAAAGCAGCTACGCCAAAGCTCTGGAAAATAAAATTGTCTCGTGGTTTTTCTAGCTCGTGTATACCTTCAAATAATTCACATGGTGCTTTTTATTCTTTTACTAAAATTATAATGACGAGGGGGAAAAACGAGTGAAACAAAAAACGAGTTTTTCGTGGCGAGTCTTTCTCGATCAAGTTTTTGCACTTTATCAACCAAAAATTTCGATTCACTTCCGGTTTAAACATCCACGTTGATATTTCTTCATTTTTTTTTATCGCTCGAAAGTGTGGAAAATTTTATACAAATTACTCGAACTTCGTTCGTAAAGATGCAAACGCTTGATTAACGGAGACGGAGAATCGAGAAATGATCGAATTCATTCACTGGGAATGAAATTTTTTTTAAAATCGTCGATATTTTGTTAAATACGGTGAACAAAATATTTTTCAATAATTTCTAAATTTTCGTCATTTCGGCAGTATTTTTGGTTTCTAACGAAACTGTTAGCGAAGTTTACGAGTGGAACGACAAAAATTTGATTCCGAAGGAACTTTCTGAAATATTTTCTGCCGCGTTGACACAATTTTTGGAATTATTCGAAAAAAAAAACGTTTAGTCGAACGTATCGAACTAAATATTCATATTTCTCAACAAAATTTTGTTTTCAGTGTTTGAATGAAAAAAAAACCGAAGCGTAAAATTTTTTAATATTTCTGTGAAATCCAAGTTTTTATTTTTTATTTTCACTTCATTTTTTCAAGGAGCTCCGAAAATTCGGGATTTGCAATGGAATCAGAAATCGTTTGGAATTGATTCTTAATAATTTCGTTAAAAATAATTGAGAGATTCTGAAACGAAATCTCCATGACTCGAGAAAATATCAAATTTTTGTCCAAAAAAAAAAAAGATTTTATTTCACGTTTTTTTGTGATTACTGCGGAAAGAATTTTCGATGGAAAAAAATGCATTTTTCTTCACGTAGCAGTGGCGGCCTCGCCGTACAAAGAGCGAATTCGTTTAATTCCCTCGAATCTTTGGTCGATAAAGTGCGTTCCTGTTGGCGGAGCTTGGCTGTGTGAAGGTTCCCAGGAACGAGTCGGTAAAGATGAACAGTTGGTGGGAAATAGTGATGATGAGAAGCGTCGACGACGAGGAACGAGGGAGCAAGGGCGAAGAAGAGGGTGAAGGCGAGATAGAACGTTTTGCAGGGAACACGAAGGATGCACACGTGTGAAGCGAAAAAGCATACAACCGCGCGGCTGATCGGGGCGAATTTGTTGAGAATATGAATTTATTGGAATTTAAACGATTAATTGAGAATCGTTAACTCGTTTCATATTTTATTGCTTCCAATTTGTGAGGGAAGCACAGTCGTTGTAATTTCTCGGTCATTCGGTGGTTTTGGCATCGAGGAGAAAGTGTCCGAGCAACCGATCGAAAATATTATATTGGCAAACCTCGAACTGCAATCCTCCCCCGACGCCACGTGACTCTATAGATCGATCAACGCAAATATATATTCGTATAGACATCGCGGCGGCATGGAGAATAGTGAACGACCAAAACAAACTATTTCACCGTAGATGATGAACGAACCGAGTTTGCGGTTCTCCGTTTTCGCTCCAACGGCGCTTTAAGTTCGGCTGACCGAGCCCGAGATTTCGTCCTGAACCGATTTGCAAAACGACCGCACCACATGTTAAAACCCATCGGCATATACCGCTCGGACGATGCGGGCTTCGATCAATTCAGAACAACGAATTTTCCGCGTGAATCGAAATTGTTTAATAGTCAACCGATCTGCACAACACGCCGGCTTGTGTGTGTCCATTTCCCTCGCGTTCATGCATTTTCTCTTATTTTATATTTACACGCCGATTCACACTTTGTTCTACTTTTTGTTAAGTTATCGATCATACGGTTGATGCAAACTGCTGATGTTAAAGTTGGCAACCATTTTTACAAAAATTCCACTAATTTTCGAACCGGACGATCGATCTTGGGCAGCGAAAATAATTATAAATTTTGTTTACACGGTTTTTTTATTATTTCAAAATTCATTCACATATTTAGTGCCAATTATGAAGGGATTTATAAATTCACAAAGTGTTTCTCAGGATTGGGAAAAAATTGCGACGACTTTTTATATATTTGATTATTTTATTAACAATTTTTTCATGAAAAACTTGAAAAATATTAATTCTCGCGAAAGTGAAATGAATTTTTATTATCTTGAAAGTCATTCATGGAATTCACAATCGATTAGCTGCCGATTAACAAATTCATTGAGTGTTTCTTGTAATTGAGAAAATTTGATGACGAATTCGAATTTTTTACGATATTTTTATACAAATTTTGAGAAATGTGAATTTTCACGAAAATCGAAAGAAATCTTGACAATGAACAGAATAATTTATTTTATTTTATGAATCTCCTTGAGGTGATAATTTTTCTAATCTTAAAAGTCATTCACATAATTCACAATCGATTAGTTGCCGATTAACAAATCCACTAAGGGTTTCTTATGATTGGGAAAAAATTATGGAGAATTCGATTTTTTTACAATATTTTTTATACAAAATTTGAGAAGTCTGAATTTTCTCGAAAATCGAAAGAAATTTTGAATATTGACAGAATAATTTATTTTATTTTTTGGACCTCCTTGAGGTGGCAATTTTTCTAATCTTGAAAATCATTCACGCAATTCACAATCTTCAGTTTCTTGTGATTGGGAAAAATTAAGGAGAATTCGATTTTTTTACAATATTTTTTATCCAAAATTTGAGAATTGTGAATTTTTACGAAAATCGAAAGAAATTTTGAAAATTGACGGAAGAATTAATTTGATTTTTTAAATATTCTCGAGGTGATAGTTTTTATTGTACAATTCACATAATCTAAGTAAATACATCTATACAGTGAGGTCCAAAACAATTGGAACAGGATTTCCTTTTTTTATTGCCTGAAAAATTGAACCAAATCTAAAAAAACGAAGCAAGCATCGTAATAAATTTTCTATTTCGTCTTTTGAAAAAATCATCGTGTTCCATTGGTTTTGGACGTGACTGTGTACATAATTATAAAAATTTAGGGCACGCTCAAGTGGATACAACTTTTTCTGAATATAAACTAAAATTCCGAATGGATAAAAAATGATTTCTTACAAAAATTTACATTCTGTACACTGAAAATAAATTTAAACGGTAATTTTTCGATTTCCATCTTCTCCCAACGTCCGCGTCTTCGGAATCCACGTAAAATGATAAATTTCGAACGATGATTGTTCTCATTATGCCGCCAGCAGATTCTGTCGAATTCGTGAAAACCCGAACGTGATTTATTGGACGAATCAGCCAGTAGGTCCTCGTGCTTTTTTCCTGAGGCCAGAAAAGTCTCGCGATCGATAACTGTGGAGGAGGGGGACAGGGAAAATTTATAGTTAGAAAAAAAAACGAGGATTTTCTCATGAAATTTCTACGCCGTAAATCCGCATCAACTTTTTTCTGTTTCAATTCGATAAAATTATTTTTCCCCGTTAATTTAACGTCGTTTTGTTCGATTTGTTATTTTCGATGAAATTTTTTGATATTCGAGAAAAAAAAACGAAGAAAATTGCTGTGTAAATATTCTTCAGCACGCTTGATCGTTGTGGATATGTGACTAGCTGCCTGCGCAGCTCGTACGTGCTCAACGCTATGTGTATATATGCAAAACGCGCGTTTCTCCGACACCGAATAGCACTCTCTTGATCGGAAATCCATCGAATCACGACTAGCGCATCGACGAGCTAAAACGCATTTGTTTTTATACTTTTGTCTTTATTTCAAAGGAACGGAGGATCGAGGCTGTGATAAACAGTTGCTCGAGCTTAATGCAGTGCAGTAAGATCCTACCGTCGTTTGTATCGTCAATTTTTTTTCTTTTTTTTCCATCGTTCCTGCATTTCCATTAACTCGTAGGGCTGATTTTTTTGTCAGGGGCTATCGAAGTGATTCGAGTTGTTTGTGTTGAGAAGTAAAAACACTTTCCCACGGACAGGCGTTCGATACCCGCGAGATTTCTTCAAATGTAAGGGAAAAAAAAAAATTAGAAAAAAAAAAAACGAACAAATGACAAGTTAATAATTTTTAAGAATTATTCAAAAAGATGTGAGAGTTGTAATTTCGATAGAATAAAGTTCCTGGCTCAGGTTGCATGGAGAAAAATTCAAAACGATAAAAAATCAGTCAAGATTTCAGGTTTTTAAAGAAATTTCATTAAAAAATTTTTTTTTCAGTTTCCTTTCGCTGTAAATGTCATTCGGAGTATTATTTTTCTGTGAATACAGTTCCACTTACTTTTAATGAGGAATGCAGTTTTTTGAAGGTTCGATGTGATTTTTTTTTGGAACAGTGACCTGCAACAATTGCCACGTTGATAAATATCGTCCTTGCTGTTCGATAATCCATCGTTCGTGTGTGAGAGGCAACTCTGTGCAAAGGTAGAACCTCCATGACCGAGTTCACCTGGGTAAGCGGTCAAACGATTGAAAAAATGGCCCAAAAAATGTTGCATCGGATGTGTAACGTTTTCTGGTAAATGAATGCATCGTTATTCACCTGCCAAAGTTCTGGGGGTTCGTGGCACTTTGCCAGCAGTGTACCAATCGGTGGAATCGATCGATAGCCTCCTTACAATCACAAGCAGGTTGATAGAGCATCCAAACGTCACTTTTCCCCATGATCGATCCCCGCATTTGTAGAAGATCACGATCACGTTGAATTTCACGTTTTTTATTAACGACGATCCACAACTGTCAAGAATCTATCAATCGCATTCAATTATCCGCTCTTACTCCTGCGTGCATGAATTTCGTCCAGCTCGCTGTATTTTTTTTTTTTTTTTCAAACTAAACCCCCGAAAAATCTTCCGGCAGTGTGGATTTTTCTTTTCCAGTATTTATTTCCAAATTTTGAAAAAATTCCATCATTTTTTCGATCCTGCAAAATTAATCATAATTTTCATTTTTTTCTCGTTCTTTGATTTTTTATAAACATTTTTTTTTTTCATAATAATTGCAAATTTCGTAATGGAAAATATTTGAATACAATTTGTGAGTGAAATCGAAATTTTTAATCCGGGATCAAGAACGTAAATAAAAAGAAAATCGAACAATTGCTGTAAAAAAAATCGTAGAAAAAAAAGAAGTAGATCGATCGTGACTGGAGTGAGGAATCAGGTCGATGGAGCAATGTCCAGGAGCATGAGATCGAGGTTGAGCGACGAGTGCGAAGAGTCTTACACGACGATCATCGTTCGCCAGTAACCTGGAGGAGCAGTTCGTATAAGAAGAAGATCGACAAGGGCAGAGAAATCGGTGGAGGAGAAAAGGCAAAGAACGTGGTGAGCACGCAGGTGGAGAAAGAAGGTGGCAAAGGGGAGAGACAGGAAGAAGGAGACCCGAAGGGCTGCGTGACTAAGTCTGGCACCTTCGGTTGCTGCGTAGCGACACGCGATCGTTCCTCTCGCTCGTTCCTCCCTTTTGCTCAGTAGCTCGCAAGCTCCCATTGATTACGCGAGGAAGAGGGGACATTTCGTATTCACGCGGCTAGCGGAGGAGAGTAACGTGAAAATGCTTTGGGTGTATATGTCTGTACATAATGTACACATGGATGAAACATTCTCTGGAATAGATCGTAAGGGTGGTGTAGGCGTGGCGAATGGTTGGCGTCTCGGTGCCTTATTCGTTGAAAAGTTTGCGCAAAATCCCGCCTCTCTCAATATACAGAGCAGCGTTCACATCTCGTGGAGAGTTTGTAGACCTCTCTGGCAGCCCCTCTCGTCACCCCCCTTGCGCGACACGTACGTTTCTACCTCGTGGCGGCGACTCTATGTGTATATATATTTTCTCGGGAGTGCGGAACGATAGCAATCCCTTGCGACTCTCCAACGTGTTGGCTCGTGCTTTTCCTCCTGCACATATACAAATATTCCTCTCTCGAGAGATGCGTATTTCCCTGGTCCAAATACATATACGTATGTGTGTGTTATATGCGTCGTTATGTATGTATCACCAGCATCAACATGCAAAGCTCTCTTATCTGTGTCCATACGTATACACGTGGCGAGTAATTCTGTGTCACTGGACGAAGCAGTGCGATACAGACATGCAAACTGCCTCAACACATCAACCCCTTAATGTCACTAATACCTCGAGCGTATACTCTCCTCCCATCTCCGCCTCTTTCTCTCTCACTTTCATTCTCGCGCGTATCTCACGAAACTCTCTCTGCACGACAAGAGAGAACGATCTACACACAGAGAGCGAGAGAAAAGCTGCGCGAAAGAACGTGCGCCTGTTATTCTCGACACTCTACGAAAGCTCGAGCGATCCTGCGTGTACACACGAGAGAAACTCTCACTCCCTGCTAGTGGCCGCCATCATTTCAACAATCTTTTTTTTCCTCCAACTACCAGCCTCTCCCAATCGCCTCACCTGCCTTCCCATTACTCGACTCCACCTGATAACTCTTACCTGTGTTTACACATACACACGTTGCCATGTCTTTCCAACGTCCACTGCACCTCCTCTCCCCGTTGCAACGATCTCTGATCGAGCTTCAGGCAACTTTCGCGCTTCTCATCGGTACTCGCTCTCGTCGATGGCTTCTATTCAAATTTCCGCGCGATACCGAGACCTCAGTTTTATCCAAACTGCTACACAGCGCAGCCAGTTTTTCCATTCGTCTCGTTCGCCAGTCGCTTTTATGGAAATCTCGACGTCATCCTTTGAAATTAAGCTCCAACAATAAAAAGTCGTTGCCAGTCACTCGTTTCTCTCTAAACTAAAGTAAAGACGAGGCAAAGTTTCAGCTTTGGACAGAAAAACTTCGCCATCAAAGGGAATCCCAACGTTCAGCTCGAAAATGTTTCACGTATTCCCTCGTAATGCCATCGCTCGATCCTGCAATGATAATATCGTTTTCGTTATAGAGAAAAAAAGGAATTTTGAAAAATGAAAATTACCTGAGATTTCTCATGACCCGGTAGTTTCATTCAGTGCTGATGAAAGTTTCGATCGGGTCCTCGGTCCCAGAGAGATTAATTTTTTGGTACCAGAATCTTTTTTGCTACAAAATCGCATGTTTTTTTTTTTTATAGTTTTTTTTTCTGCTGCAGCGATTTTCACAATGAAAATAAGGCCCGTGAGCCTTGAATTTTTTTATTTATTTTACATGGTGCGTGAGAAATGATCAGACGTCAAAAAAATGAAAATATTTATTACTTGTTCATTGCAATAATATTCCGTAATTTAAAAAAATGTTGAATTTTGTACTTTTCCACGAAAAATCAAAGTTTCTACCAAACCGCTACGAAAATGGGGATGAAAATTTATTCCACAATTCAACAAGCTCCGAAAACTTTCACAGAATTTTCTCGGATTTTTTCGATCGGTAGTTTTTGGTAAAAAAAAAAGTGAACAAACTATGAATTTTGAATTTTCTAATTTCGACTTCGGATTCGTATTTTTTTCGAATTTTTTAAAACTGACCCACTGAGATTTTTCAGTTGCAAAAAATTATCTTGACTGCATAAAAATAGTCTGAAAATCAAGACCATCCCCTGTTTCTGTTCTGCAGCCAAAAATGTTCGATTTTGACGGATTTTTATTTCGTTTCCAAAAATCCTTGGACTATTTCAAAAAGTCCTTGATACAGTTGCTAAGAAAACAAAAATCTCATTTTTGCAAAAATTTGGTTTATCAGAAACTCGAAATTGAAAAATTTCAACTTTTTGTCTGAATTAGATTTTCTGTTCCGCGTACGACGATAGAAAATTGAATGGAACGTAAATTTTGAAAAAATTTGTTTCTAGACGAAAAATTTTGATTGGAAAATATTTTTTTTCATTCAGAAACAAAGATCCGATCATTTAACTTGTGAAAATTTGTACAGTGGCGAAGGAATGCCAAGAGGGTATGAGTGAGGGGAGCAGAAGCGGCGGAGTGTTGCTGTGATCCGATTAACACATATTGATACGGCGTGAGCGTCATATACGAAGTCACAGAGACAGGAAATATGGATATATATGAGGAACATGTGACGTTATAGCTGGAGGAGCGATGTACATGCATAGATATAGGAAGAAGCTCCGGAATAGCGGATTCTGTGCCCTCTCTGGTGCTGCTGCAGTCGTCCCACTGGCCCATCGATATGCCAATGCGCACGAACACTTTATCGCAACAGGTGTCGATGCCGATATCCGATTTGAGAATTGGCGATGGTGCGAGGGGGTGCGATGGGGCAAAAGGGAAGGATAGCTCGAGCTTGACTAACCCGAGAGCTATGAGGAATGTTTTCGTAGAGTTGCTGCGGGATGAGGATAACTGTCGCATGAAGTAAAAGCTGACAAAGCTTGTGGAGGGCAAATGGGAATAAGGACATGCAAATTTAGGTTAATTTCTTGAAACAGACAAAAGGGTATAAAGAATATGTAAAAGGGAGAAATGTTGATGGGAGAGTGTAAAAGGCTTGTGGAAACTTTTGACTTTGGGTGATGCGTCCTGTGTGCTGGTTTGGTTCGCTTGCTCCTCGAAAAATAACCCTCCTTTGCCGCAACGAGGGCGTACAAGTCGAATTTGCAAGTCTAAAAATTCTCTCGTTTTTTTTCTTTTTGTTCGTTTCTCTTCGTACTTTTGAGGTCTTTTCAAGGTGGGTTTTTTGGATACCTCGTTTGTACAGCAGGGAAGAAAGATATAGAGAGAGAGAGCAGGAGAGACGAGGGGGGCGAGATGGCAAGAGAATGAGATGCTTTGCGAGCTCTGGATGTCGAGAGACGTTCACCTCTGTCACCGGCGACAAAAGGTACCAGCGGCACCATCACCACCACCACCGACACACCCCTTTTGCGAACCGGGACGTTGAAAAATTAGCCCTCCTTTGAACAGAAAGGAAATAAACAAAAAAAAAAAAATGGCNGGCGCAGGAGAGACGACGGGAAGCAGAGAAGATGGAAAAATAGGAAAACGCGCGAGGAAGAGTCGTGTATGTGTTGGCGAATACGTGGACGAGCAAGAGGGTGGATTGGGTGAAAGAGCAAAGAGAGAGCTGAATGAGAAGAGAGAGAGAGTGAGAAAGAAAATATGAAAACAAATTGTAAACGAGGGGTTGGTGGACATAGTCCATGGGTCGGCCAGTCTCGAGGCTCGTTCGGAGAAAAGGCTCCGCCACGCCAAAATAGGGGGATGAACCACCCCCGTGAGGAGGTTGGGATATATACAGGCATCAGCATAGCAGCAGCGATAGAGCCGAGGCGAGCGAGGGAGCGAGAAAGGGACAAACCAGCAGCCGGAAAATAGGGGGTGCAACGTAAATACCCCACGTCGCTTCTGTACGTTAACCGTAAGCATTCGCCAACGCCGGCTTTGCGTTTTTTTCTTCTTTATATAAAAGGGTGTACCGAAAAGCGTCGGCGAGGGAAGAAATGCGAGAGCGAGGGAGAAAAACAGCAAAAGAGACGACAAGCCCGAAACTATAGAAAGGGTGCAGCCCCACGCGTTGCCCTCGTGTAAAAAGGATCGAATGAATAAATTAGCCTTTGCCAAGCGAATAAGATAGAAAGAGAAAATTAGAGAAAGAGAGAGAAAGCGAGGAAGCAGCAGGGAAAGAGAAAAACGTACATAAGCGAGTGGTCCTGTTGGCTAGTCGGTTCGTCCTCGAAAGAGGGTGGACGTTCGCTATGGGAGAAAATCTCGAGGCCGGGGATTGGTCGGCTCGCCATTTTGGTGAACCCTACATACGCAATGAGTGTTCGTCTCGCATCGTTTCTTACGAATCTCATGATATAAAGTAGCCTTCGTCCTTTTTTTTTCATTTCCTACTTCTATATTCACAAATCCACATCCACGAACCTGATCCCACCCTCTCAGCTCGTATCAGCATTTCGATCAAATTCCAATGTCCATCCTCTCGCCGTGCCATCCATTCTCAATATCCACGTGCTCCATATTTCGTATCGAAAAAACGACGACTTTATTCGCGCCAGCGAAAGTGTCGATGTTGACGTCCAACAAGCCCCTGACCCACAAATTCCATTACGATCCCGGTTGTTGCCCCATCTATCGTATTTACTCTCTCCCACACACATACACCCCTCCAGCTTGATTCGCTGATCGTGAAAATTATCATTTTCAGGGCTACGCCCGCGTGATTCGCTACCGATCCAAACTTTTCATTAATACTTTTCTCATTTCGATTCAATTGGATTCAATTGCCAATAAAAAACACCTGACAACCATGTGCCAACCGATTAATCGAAAGTTTATCGATTTTATCAACGATAATACAGTGCATTGCCTCTTTTAATTGATTGGGTCCAACACGATTCATACAAACTGACACATCGTTTACGGCACATCGTCGATAAATCGCAATTCGGATTTTTCCACCTTTACCTAATGGTTAATTTTTAATTAGCACTCATTAAATTTTATGAATATTTATAAATAAATCAAACAGTTCCATTCGAGCTGGAAGTAAATAATTATTTTTTTCCCATGCTATTCAGCAGGGAGCTTCCTACAAGAGAATATAAATTTATCATCGTAATCATCGCCCCAAACATTAATTTTAACATTTTTTAATTATTTGTTTCTATTTTTCATTTTTTTTCTGTAGAAAACCTTATGAAATTTTTTATCCAATTTGTCACTAACTACCATTGTAAATAATGCCCAAATGTATCGCATTCGTACGAGGGCCCAGACGAAACTACTGGAAACCCTGTCGATACAGCTCTCGTCGTAACGTCGATATTTTTTTTTGCTAATTTTCAGCAAATTTTTTAAACTACAATCTCAAAAAAATCTGCTTCCAGCCTTCAGTGATGAATTATCGGGTCAGTGCATAGCTAAACGATCCCATATATGCCACTCACTGCAGCTCCCTGCGCCTTATCTACACCGCGATCGCGTACGCACATTGAAACCAAAATTTTGTTGGAAAAGATCGATATTTTGTTCGATACGTTCGACTGAACGTTTTTTCGAAAAATCCCAAAAATTGTGTCAGTGCAGCAAGAAATATTTTAGAAAGTCACTTCGGAAGCAAATTTTTGTCGTTCCACTCGTAAATTTTACTGACAATTCCATTAGAAACCAAATATATTGTCAAAATAACGAAAATTTTGAAATTATCAAAAAATATTTAGTTCGATACGTTCGACTAAACGTTTTTTTGAATAATCCAAAAAATAGTGACATTGCAGCAAGAAATATTTTAGAAAGTCTCTTCGGAAGCAAATTTTTGTCGTTCTACTCGTAAATTTCGCTGACAATTCCATTAGAAACCAAATGTACTGCCAAAATAACGAGAATTTTGAAAATATCAAAAAATATTTACGTGTTCAACGAAATATCGACGATTTTCAACGAAATTTCATTTCCAATGCAACGTTTGAACAAGTGAAGCTCAAATGCAAATCCAATTCGTGAGCCACGATCGAAAAATGTCAGTCATTTTAGTAGCAAATTCTCTTCAAATTATTACACGACTCAATTATTTTATTAATCACTCTGGCATTTATTTTTCTATTCTCGAAGCAAAGAGCCAAGCCATTTTTTTTTTTTTACTAATTTTTGACAGACAAGTCCTTAACGAACAGTCATTATTTTTTTTTTAACAAAAACCTGTAGCCAGTACTTTAGACGTTGAAGTTGCTGGGCAGACTCGTTCGTGTATCCACAGCCACACGTCCACGTGGATATTCGAATGTGTAAAAGTCGGGAGGAAAAAAATAGCAACGATAAAGAAAATCTATAGATACGACGCGTGGTCAAGTGAGGAAACGAGCGAAAAGGACCTCAGAGGACGGGATTTAATAGGCAATTTCAGAGATGTCAGTCCCTTAACAGGACGCTGGTATCATTTTGTTCGAGTCTTTCCAAAAAGCATAAGAATAATAACTGTTAAGCTCATCTTCTCGTGGACCCTTTACCTTTTATACCGTGTCACGTGTATAAATCGTGGATTCTCTCCGTTAAAGCGAATGGAAAATTGCAGCCAGTGACAGCAGCGCACGAAGAACGTAAAATGCATTTCTCTCTGTGTGTTACACAGAGATGTTGATTAATAGGGAGAGATTCTTCTCGTTCCATTGGAAGAGGCAAATCCACTGTTTGCTTTTCTTTACCTAATTGAAACGATTTACAATTTAAAATTAAATTAGCATACAAATGTTGATGCTGGAGTAGGCAACGTGGGGGGGGAGCATCGTCGAAGCTTCGAACTGGAGAATAAAAAATCACGAGGTTCGTTTGTCGAGCCAGAGGATAATAATTATCAAATTTTTGCTTCAGTCAAAGTTTTAAATCGGAAAATCACTCAACGTACGTCCTGATATCAACGTTGCTGTATTATTTTTATTTCAGAACGAAAGCTGCCGAGTGGCTTGAATTAATATCGTTTAATTACGAGCCACGGAGACTCGGGGAAATAATTATCTCTCGAACAAGAGGAAAACTTGGCAGAAGGGAGAGCTCGTGATAATTTCCAATGCCCGGAAGCCTTATTCACTCGCGGTTATGCGACCAAGGATCGGAGAGCGCAAAAGCACCGGAAGCCACACCGAAGCTACGCGCTCGTTTGTTATTGCTATTTATTGCGATCCTCCAATTTATTTTACTCGCGCTTACGCATCCACGGAGCTTGTGTTGCGTGCGATGTTACAAAATTCAGAAACTCGCCATTGCTGATCGGACGCAATGCCGTCCTTGGGAAAGAAATAAAAAAAAGGAACTGCTCGAGCCTCAGCATCGTATCTACGCACGTCCAGCCACGTGCCAATTATCAGCAACAAGGTAAAGCATTACGTGACAGACGACCAACTTGCCATCATCTGTTCACGTGGAAAATGGTCGTTGAGCCTCGCGACAGCTTGATCTGCTGATTTGTTTCGATAAATCAATTGCATCTTGAATAATTATTGAAATAACAAATTCCTGGCGACTGGACATCGAAACATTTTTGGATGATGCACTGAAAAGCGAAATTCTGTTGGAAAATATCGATTTTTTTGTTGGATCCGTTCGACAAAACGTTTCTTTAAAAAATCCCAAAATTTTTGTCATTCCGCTCGTAAATTTTGAAATCGTCCAGAAATATTTTGTTTCTTGACAAAATTTCATTTTTCGTGTCAGCACGAATCCATGAAAAAGTTATGGAAGGTAAAATATCGGAAAATAATTTTTCGTGGCTCTCGAGATCGTGTCACTATCGAAACTCGAACGAAAGGTTCTGACGTGAACGTGGAAGGGCATCGAGTATGTAAGAGAACAAGAAATTACGTGTGTGCGTGTGTATATCGGTGGATCTGATGCCAGGAGAGAAATCCAGGCAGAAAGAGAGAGGAAGAGAGGGTGGTGGGTGGACAGGGGTCGATGGGATAGGCCAGATTAATCAAGGGAGTTCTGGCTGGTGGCGTCAGTGGAGGGTTGTACGAGTTCACTGATAACGAATCATCGACATTTTTCAAAATGGTGGCCAATCTCCAGCTGTACTGCGTTGCCATCGATAATCCTAGCAAGAGCAGGCGAGTCATTTTTCAATTATATTTCAAAACATTTAGCCAGTGACTCGATTTTGTCCGGAAATCTGCAAAAAAAAAAAAAAAATGGCGAAAAAAATAAATTTCGAGTAAAAATCATGAATAAAAATAACATTTGTTGCCAAAAAGTTGACAAAAGGAACGAATGGTGAAAGAATTCTTTGACATCAAAAACCGCAGCTGAAATAATTGAAAAAATATCGTAATTATAAATAAAAATCAGTTGAAAAGAAATAATTAACAAGGAAGCAATTTTTTGATAGAGAAAATGTTTTTCATCGCTACTTTGTGCACAGAGATTCGAAAAAGCTCCAAGTCTCCCTCCCAAATTCGCGTTACACCTCGTCACTCCCTCCTCTTGTATAGAATCCGGCGCCGATGTCGCTTCGAGATACCAGCCTCATTTATACTTGCTGTATACATACGATCCCCGCGTACACGTGACTGGCGAAGTAAAACTTTTGAAAAATGATGCCCCAAACGTCGAGGGCTCCATTTGCTTTTTTCTCGACTTTGGAAAGTTCTTTCCTCACACGTAACCGCCTTCTCCTCCTCCTTTTTTCATTTCTCTTAAGTCACCCCGTTTACTCTACTGCGCGGTATTACGTATTCAGGCTACAGCGATAGTTTGTCTCCGCGGGAGCACGAAAAGTTCCAGCGGCTTCCCTCGGGCTGCATTGGATCCATTCCCGTATCTCTCATTCGCGAGACCGCTCACAAAAATGTGGATTTAGCAGTGTGTACGAACGAGTTACGTTGAAACTATCTGTACGCATTATAAACATTGCCACGGAGAGTAGCTTCGTGTATGAAAAAAGATGGACCTTCTTTTTTGCCTTGTAAATGTACACAGCAATTTACGAGCCTGACACTCGCTTGTGTTTTCCAAACTTTTCGTCTGCCGATCGTTACCGAGCCACAGATTAATTGCATTGCTTCAAAAATTTGATGATTGAGGACTTGACAAAAATTGTTGCCAATTATAACATGATCTCGCAATATTATGGAAATGCTAACAATTATTTATAATATTTTGCAACGTTTTTTTTTCGAGAGAGATGAGAAAAATTTCTTGCAACTATTTATTGGCTGCACTGAAAACGAAATTTTGTTGGGAAAGATCGATATTTTGTTCGACACGTTCGACTGAACGTTTTTTTTAATAATCCCAAAAATAGTGACATTGCAGCAAGAAATATTTTAGAAAGTCTCTTTGGAAGCACAATTCAGTCGTTCCAATCGTAAATTTTGCTGACAATTCCGTTAGAAACCAAATATATTGTCAAAATAACGAAAATTTTGAAATTATCAAAAAATATTTAGTTCGATACGTTCGACTAAACGTTTTTTTGAATAATCCAAAAAATAGTGACATTGCAGCAAGAAATATTTTAGAAAGTCTCTTCGGAAGCGAATTTTCTTCGTTCCACTCGTAAATTTCGCTGACAATTCCGTTAGAAACCAAATCTACTGCCAAAAGAACGAAAATTTTGAAATTATCAAAAAATATTTAGTTTGACTAAATTTAATTTCCAATGTATACAGAAAATCGCAACGGACATTAAAGTTTTTCCAATTATTCTTCGTCAATGCGAGGAAAACTGTTGGAACGAAGAAAAAAAATTTAAACAACTCCCAGCGGTTCACTAAGCTCCATGAAAACTTTTTCCTTACAGCGTAAAAATGAGAGAATCTTTACGATGTAAGGAAAGCCTCAAATCGCTTGGTTATGAACGGCAACGCGTTAATTTTAGTCACTCCCACAATAATCACAATTTGCACAATCCTGTAGTCTCTGACAAGCAACGATTCATTGATCTTCATAGATTTTATTTTACGAGAGGAAAAAAAGGAAAATTTGGCAAAATTTTGAATTTCCAATTCGGAGACAATTTTTCAAGATATTGCGAACGTTTCGCTCTGTTTTTGGTTTACGAAATTTGTCCAGATCGATGGCTACATTGTTTCTATAAAAAAAAGCAATTTTGACATTAATTATATTTTTGGAATCTCCAGGCGAATGCCCTTAAGGAAAAAGCAGTCTATGACTTTTGAATAATTGCAGCAATTGTGTAAAAAAAAATGGAGTAAAAAATTTGGAGCGTAGTATAAAGTTGGCAAATATTTTTTTGAGAATGGAGGATAATAACGTGCGTTTATCGTTTTTGGTGGGTATATTGCCTGCTGGCCTGGAGGCTTTTCCGGTTTGTTTCGGAGGGCTGTCTGCGAATAGCGTGGGAGAGTAGAAAAATGGTAAAAATAAAAAGGGAGTAAAAATAAGGAAAATAAACGAGCCGGACGTAGGTTAGATTAATGGTTGAGAAATGCAAATTGTCGGCACAAGCCCCGCCGGGAGTAATACCGAAAGNAGGGGGGGGGGGGGGGAGAAGGGTGGTGGTCGCGGTGAACTACCGTTTGCAGTGTGCTTCTTTGTAGGTGACTGCTGGCTCTCTTGCATCCGCGTAACGTCGTTGTAACAGGGAGAGGAATAATATAGCGAAAACGTCATTGTGATCGTCGTCATCGCCGCGTAGGGTCGTCGTCGTCGTCGTCTCGTATGCAACGGAGAAGCATCGCCGCGGAGCTGGGCTAAAAAATCCCTTAGAAATATATCGTAGGTAATTTCCCTTGCTAAACCGGCGACGAAAAAACAAACGCCAGGGAAAGTTCCGGAGTTGGGTAAAAAAAAAAGGGAAAATAAAAAATGAGAGAGGCGAAGCCTGTGCTCGTGTAACGGAACGTCCTCCATATATTGGCATTCGCACGGCGGACAACGGGGTAGGACAGAAAAGTGAGAAAATCGTGACAGAGCGGAGGTCTCATTTAATCGTTACATCGGATGAGCCCTCAGCATCCCTTGGACCTTCACGAGCTGCTCCCGTGTACACACTATATACACGCGTGTTTTCAACGCAAATCGATTCTTCGACACCAACGTGTCGTCGTGTGCTCAAATTTTATACGAGAATTTAAAAATCGTGAAGAAATTTGTTTTCACAATAAATTGAAAATTAATCGACACCCCAAAGGGAAACTCGAACAAGACAAGATCGAAGAGACGAGAGAGAGAGGAAGAGAACGAGACACGAGGGAATGGACAGAGAAGAAAGGGCCAAGCGTTGTCCTCTGTGCGCTCGAACGAGGACACTGAAGAATTATTTATTTCCCTGAGTCAGAATCAAGCCACGGTTGATAAACTCGCGCTGTGTGTTTATTCGCCCGAATCTGTACGATCGATTGATTATCGCTAATTTTTATCTCCAAGCCTCTTCGTCGCTACGTTTTTCATTTTTTTCATCACGTTCGCATTTTCGTTGAAATTACAATTTTTCCAATATGCAGAACGGACTTTTCCTTGGGCTCAGGTCCATCTATGCAATTTGTCGGGTCCGCCAACATCGGACGTTTGGTCTGTGGTCGCGGGCGTTTGTCTTGATAGAAATATGTCAAGCTCTCCAGATATCAAAGCCACGTGTCCCGTTGGCACTCTCCATTCCCAACAAGACGATAACCTGGCTCAGGAACGCAATGATTGAGATGGACCGCATCTAGGAATTCCGAGGGTCAAATAGACCCGAAAGTTACATGCCTCGTGTATCTTGAATTTTGATCGGTCCGCTACCGGGACAAAGAGCATTGCAGTGGCATGAACCGAGAAACACAAAAATGGCTGCTTCGCACGAATTTTAATGAAAAACTTACTCCGTCCCAAAATTTTGATTTTTTACGAAAAAGAAAATTAAATGCCAAAACATTCGTTGCCATCGAATATCAAACATAATCGGTACCAGAAAATCCTCGGGGTCAAAACGACCCAGTGTGTTCTCGGAGGATAAAATAAAAAACAAAAAAATAAATAAAAAAAATTAAATAACCACAAAAAAGCGATTGGGAATGGAATTTGGTGACGCGTGAGATTTATTTTCTGTAACGATAGAGAAAAGTTCGCCGGTGGTCCAGACGCTGCTCGATCGACAAGCTCTTCGCGTTGTGAATTAAGGAGGTTCCGCTATGGCGCAGAGAATAACGAATGAAGTGAATCACAATTCCCAAAAAAAAGACGATCTGCTTTTCGTTTAGCAAGCGATCCGTTGCCAAACTCCTAAAAAATGAGATGTTTCGAGCATTCTGTCGATTTTAACTAGAAATATCTCCTCCAAACATTCGTTGACCCCATTATTTTTTTATTGATTCGGAATCCTTGGAGTTTTTTTTATAAATTGAAATTTTGATACGCGTTTTATTTAATCGCCAAGTATTTTAAATATTTTTCTCATTTCATAATAGTAAGAAATTCCCGTAAAGCCAATGTCGAATCAAGTGACTTTCGACTTTGAAAATATGTAGTAAAACTTGGTTGACCTAGGATGGTTTTTAAAGAGATTAAATTTTTCTGCCTAAGTAACAACATATTTCGTTTTCAGATTTTAATCTAATTATCGTTCTACTAGCGAAACCTCCTTAAGCTTTCTCCTAGTCGCAGCAGGAAGCAGTTTCGCTCTTGGGTATTTAAAGGGCGTCTCACAGTTGGCGTGATCCACGTGAATAAAACACGAGGATTAATAATTTAGCTGATAGGTATACATGTTTCGAGTCATAGGTGGGAATTGTTGGTGAAAAACGATGACCGCTCGTGTGAGTTGGGTGAAATGGTATACGGTGGATGGAAAGACAGCTATACAGAGATTTGAGGGAGCAGAGTCGGTAGAGAACGAGTGAGTTTGGTGCGAACAGCTCGTAAACGTAAATCTGACCTGCCAACTCTCAACTTCTCATTCAGCGCGGGTTGGTCTTGGTCCCTCCGGAGAGTTGTCGGTGCTGGAGGCGTATGTTAGTGGACTTAACGGGGTTGCAGAATGTAGAGAAAGGGAATGGAACACGATAGTGAGTAGAAAAAATAGTTTACAGCGTTAGATGCGCGGAGGCGTAGGAGGCAAGCGGAAAGTAGAGTGTTGCCTGAAGAAAATAGTGAAAAAAGAGAAGCAGCCAGAGGAAAGCGTTGCTCGGAGTTACACTTATTTTCATTCGCGGTACTTCACTCGGAAGAGAGTCCGAGCGATATAAAAAGGAGAAGAGAATAGTCCTGCGGGAGGATCTCACAGTCTCATTTGTTACCCTTAATGTCCTTGGAGTCTCCCTCCCTCTGTTCCCCTGCAGCTCTACCATCCCACCGACACGGTAGATCTTACCGAGGATATATGACCCTTCGTCCGAGCTCCGCTCTCGACTCTCGCTCCACTCCCGCGCGCTCTTCCTCTCTCCTCCGCGTATTTCCATTTTATTCTTTTTCTCTCTCTCCTTTTTTTTTTATAAATATATTCCACCGCATATTGCCACCTTTCCTTCCGGGAATATAGACAGAAATTATTGCAAACTCTCTATCGAGTGTGTCTGATAGGTAAAGCACGTTCAAGTGATTTACGTCTTCGATTCGATGCACGGAACAAAATTACCATCACTTTGCTATCCAACTTTTACGATCCTCATATTTTTCTTCTTATCGCGTTCGAATTCATTTGCCAGCAAAAGCTCCAGGCGTTGTGCACGATCGAAACAAAATTTTTAATTACTCATTTGTTACGATGACGAAAAAAACAGTTTCGATCTTCAATCGGGGTGACTAAATTTTCTTTACATTTTTTAGGGACGAAAAACACGAGAGAAAGCAACATTGAGGTGGCGCAAGATTTCGGTAGGCGAAGATAAAAAAAATACAACAAAAATTTCTGTCATAAATTCACTTTTTACTTTCGTGCCTTGAAATTTTTTTTTTTTTTTTACTGTTTCAACAAATCCTCGAGATATTTCGGATATCGTTCTAAATTTTGCTAATCTAAACGTACATGCACACAGGCAGTGTATCGAATGGTGAAAATCCTGTAAATGCAAACATTAGACATCGAAATTTTGCAAATGTAAATATTCGTGCACACAGGTAGTGTATCGAAAGCTGAAAATCCTGTTAATGTAAATATAAGACAGCGAGTACACTGTTCAGTGTATTGATTACAATGGAATGTACTGGTTGAGTTTGTTTGGGTTTGTTTGTTCTTTTTCGTCAAACATCTCCTTCACATAACGATCGAGCACATGCACTTTTCGATGCAATCAAGTTTTTTCATCATGAAAAATTGTGTAAATTTGTATAAATAAATTTCTCTGCAAATCGTTTTGTTTTTTTTAGGATTAGAATGTTTTTTGATGATGAAAAATTGTGTAAATTTGTATAAATAAATTTCTCTGCAAATCGTTTCGTTTTTTTTAGGATTAGAATGTTTTTTGATGATGAAAAATTGTGTAAATTTGTATAAATAAATTTTTCTGCAAATCGTTTCGTTTTTTTTTGGGATTAGAATTTTTTTTATCACGAAAAATTGTGTAAATTTGTAAAAATAATTTTTTCTGCAAATCGTTTCGTTTTTTTTGGGATTAGAATTTTGTTTGATCATGCGCCACCATAATAATATCGACTATAATTTATTTTTCTTTCGGAAATGCATAAAAAAAAATTTTGGATCGATTTTCCTGACGCGTTTTCCAGAATTTATTGGCAAAGAAATGCTGCAGCGGATTTTTTGAAAAATGAGGGCTCGGGGGCGTGAAAATAGTGGCAAAAAGAATTTTTTGCCATTTTTCATTTCCTCATAATACTACGTTGTACTTGAACGTGTAATTATGATTGGAAAATTTGGAAAAGATTCCATAGTTATTTACAAAACCTCCTCCGGATGATGTGAGAGAGCGAACGAGGATAAAGATCCTTTAAAGATTACAAGGACATTAATTAATTGGAAATATTTCGGTAAAACCGATAAAGTCTCAGGCGGAGAGACATACATTCCACTTTCATTTGGTGTAGTCACTTGGCTCTCTCTAAATGAATTGGTTGCCGGAAAGCGGAATATCTATCTCCTCGGCAAAGTGAATTCTGAGAGCGAGAAAGAAGGAAAGTGCGGGGAAAAAGGGATGAGTGTGGTAGCGCTGCCGGCAGGGCTGGATTCTCTGTCAAGCGGTAACGGTTCTGTACGACTCGCCCCAGCAGCCCCAGGATGAAGGAGAAGTTCTCGGAAAATTTGCTGGGAGTTTGGCGAACGTCGAGCGAGTGGTGCGCACGCGTTTTGTGGTTATACCGATGGGAATGAGGACCTGCCAAGCATTTTCTATGTGCCTCCATTCGTTTTCGTAAGTCTGTGTCTTTCTAGAACGGAAATATGCTATTGAAGTTCGGGACGCTCGATTTGCGATCGCTAATCAAAAACTTGCACTTGTTACCATCAGTTTCAGCGACGAGCTATGTATGGGAAGCTGTACAGGGTGGACTGACGCGTCTAGGAGTCGGGGAAGTTACCAAAAATCCAAATAAATCGAGAAAAAGTTTCAGATGCTTCAAAAAATTCAATTTTTTCATTTATTTCATAAAAATGATTGAAAAAAATAAATAAATCGATAGAAAATCTGAAGAAAGTGAATATTTGTGTCGAAAGGAAATGGATTGGAAAATTTGAGAAATTTTGACAATATTTTGGGGCTAAAGACACCTCGTTAAAATTTTTCATCCCTCAATCGTTTTTATTCATATTTAAGGGAAAAAGAGTTATCACCTCACCCTGTATATTCGCCTGGGAACAAAGCATTGAGAGTTGAAATTACGTTGGGGCTTCGCTTTGTTTCAAATCACGACATCGTTGACCACGACTGTTTCTCTATCGCATTCACATTATAACAGAGTCTCATAAATATAGTATAATGTTACGTGTGGCTCGTACGAATAATATTAATGAATACCGGCCAGTATGCAGTGCAATCTCGACTTCCGATCTCTCGACTTGCACGCGGATTGGTTATTATTGGCTTACGTCACTGATTGTTTCCCCATCTTTTCTCTTTCCTCTTTGACTCGCTAGCAGATATTCGAATTACGCCATCCTTGCCAGGGCCATTCAGAACGAACCTTCCTCGTATTCCATTCAATGAAAAAGAGACCAAACGATCGCCCGAGGAAATGTCGTACGTGTTTTCTATTTTTACTAAACATTCTCCATGTTTTTTTTTTTACTCAAAATTGATAAATGTTCGTTTTTCAGTGCAAATCGTTTTTTTTTTGTCATTTATTTTCTCGAGCCATTATGGGATCGGCGCCGCCCATTTTTTCGCAGATTTTTGACTTTCCTGTCGTAGGAGCATCGGTCCTTTGATTTTTCTTCCAAGGGAATTTCTGACTGAACCAAAAATACGAGCCTGTCATTGTTGGAACGAATAAATCATCGAATTCTTGATTTTCTGGTACGAAATTTATTTTCTACTCATTTGCCATGTCGATATTTAAATTGAATTTTTTCTCGCAAACTCCATCAAGTCCCAATTGTTTTATGAATTTTTAGGAAAATTTTGTACCGCGATTTATTCTCGAAAAAAATGGAAAAGCGATTAATTTCGAATTTCCTGATTTTTAGTTCAAATTCGCAATACACGAAAAAATTCCGAGTACCAAATTTTATGGCGTGTGTGTGTGTGGATTACGAAGAGCTTAATTGTCAGAAAAACTTTGCGCTATTGTCAAGCAAGATACAAAGCCTTCCGGCAACTTTGGGGACGTTTAGGAAATTGAATTACTCATAATCTTCATAATTCATCAAAAAGAATTTCAATGTTTTCACTCTGCATTCTTCTATTTCTCTGAGCATCGACCTCCAAAAGATAAAATGCGGCGAAGGGCTGGAGAATTCTCCAGGGAGCTGGAATCTCGTCGGACCATGTGGAAAAATCAATTAAACTTTTAATCGACTCTGTCACGAATAAGTTTGATTATATTTTTCCATAATTTTCTTCGTATTAATTAGAAAACCAAGGGAAAATGCAAATTGGTTGCGAATTCTGAATTTTCACTCTGCAGACACTGGCGAAAGTGAATGCAATCGGATGCAACAGCGGAGCCCAAAGATTTTCGTATTATTCATCGAATTTGCAAGCACGAAATTTTCCTTTTCTCATAAAAAAAAGAAAAACGTTGACAATCATCGGGAATTCGATGAAACTTTGTTTTATTTTTAGCGAAACGTGTAAGCAAAAGAAAATTAAAAAAAAAAATTAAATTTCGCGTGGGCGGTCTGTTACGAATGGGCGGCCATGTTCAATCGAATATGTACGAGAAAGGGTGATGCGAGGATTCTCTTTGTTTTGTGAAGCTTGTAACGAAGGTTCCCTGCTCCTTTTCCTTTGCCTTTGATTCGGCCCCCATAAGCACGAGCCTTTTCTGCAGAGCGTGTGCTGCGGACGTAACAATATATTTTTGTGTGTTTTTTTTCGCAATAACGTTTCCTCGCGATAAGTTAATCACGGTTTTGGTGATTATGGATTTTATTTGTTTCTTGAGAGCATATGGCGAAGGAGAGAATGAGGAAAAAGGATTGAAAATCATGGGAATATGTGGGAAGGCACGTTTAGACATTGCGAAAGAAAATATTGCTCGACATTAGCACGCAGTCGCTTTTACGTACTGTATGTTTTATATTTCAAGGGGTGAGAGTAAGAGCGAACGAAAGAGAAAGACGCAGAGAGGGTGAGCGCGAGAACGCTGCTGTGCAGGAGGTAAAAGGAACGGACCAGGCCACGTTTTTTCGTAAGGGCGGTTCCCGCGACGCCATTTTGCGCGTTCGGAAGGGTTGTGCGCACCCCCAGCAGCCTGTGAATTTACTCTAATTACTTTTGCCTGGCATTACGCGTTGCGAAAATGTTATTGGTAACAAAGAGCTATTCCGCGAGAGCTTGTTGTGTTTCTCTCTGCTGCTACACCCAAAATATTAAATACATGAAAGACCAAACATAATTATACAAATTAATGGATTTAAATTTATTAATAGCTTCATCAAAAATCAACATCGCTTTTGCATCCTTTTGCCAACCACATTCTGCAACACTCTCGTCCTATGAACACACGAGATTTTAGGAATGACGTCGAAACATCAGAAAAACGTGTCATTTTTTTTTCCAAATCATTTTTTTTATTTCCCCTTAAAATTTCGAAATTTTCTGGAATTTTTTTTTTTCTCCAAGGATTCTCGTCCTTTGTGGAGATCTTCGCGCACACGCCACTGCAGTATCAATAGCAATTAAATTTATTAATAGCTTCATCAAAAATCAACATCGCTTTTGCATCCTTTTGCCAACCACATTCTGCAACACTCTCGTCCTACGAACACACGAGCTTTTAGGAATCACGCCGAAACATCAGAAAAACGTGTCATTTATTTTTTCCCAATCATTTTTTTTCATTTTCCCTTGAAATTTCGAAATTTTCTGCAATTTTTTTTTTCTCCAAGGATTCTCGTCCTTTGTGGAGATCTTTGCGCACACGCTACTGCGGTATCAATAGCGACACGCTCGATGGGGATAACGAGGACATTTTAAAAACCCTTTGTTCGCGACGAAAGTCAAGCTCTCGGTTCACCGATCCTCGGACACTCACTTTGTTTCCAGAAACCATAGAATTACAAAAAAAAAAACAACAAGGAAAGTTGGTAACGCACGAAGCAAGTTTTGTATGGAATAGAAAATGCTCGAAGAAACATGGAGCTGTGAGACTTTCAAGAAAAAGAGTGAAGAGGGTTCGCCAAGCAGGTTTTAACTCAAGCTTTTGCAACTTAATTCCACGGAGGGTCCGCCGCGCTTTGTGTTCTAACTCTTTGTAGAGCGCGGTGTACTCTTTGAGCTAATTCGAAAAATGTGTGTGGCAGCAAAGCCTCGTTAATTCTCCTCGCGGTAATCCTCGAGGAGTCGTTGAGAACTCGCGCTGAGAAAGAAAGAAAGAGCTCGGCGAGAGATTAGATTGAATTTATTAGAATGGGTCAATTATACCCAGCGTGGAAGCGCGTAAGGAAATGACCAAAAGTTTCTGTATGAGAAATTATTGCTGCACCAAAAAATAAATAAACGGATAATAAAGAGAAAAGTAAAAAAAAATTCTGCTTCCTGGCTGAGTCTCGAACGAGTCGACGAATACATTTTTTTTTCTCGTGTTCGATCGCCACAAATCATTCGCCATCTCGGTGCAAGACTTTTTGGCCAAAGGGTCAAGAGATAGAGGGATTTATTGGAGAGTGTCGTTAATATCGAGAGACTTCAGACTCGGTGGGAGAAATTTACGTGCTTAGTGGAAAAGGCATCCCTTATAAAACGAGAGGGTGCGACCAGAGAGTGGTTGCGGACTAATCCCCGACGAGGATTTTCTCCCTGTTGGAATTTAGTAATAAATTCTTGAACGTTCCTTAGGCTCGTACGCAAAAGAGGCAAAAAAAGGGAGTCGCAGAAATGGACAGGAAGATTGGAAAAAAAAAAAAAGGAATTGAAAGGCGCGAGAGGCAGAGAACATGCTCGTTCTGCGGGCATTAGAGGGCCCAGGGCAAACGCGCGGTAAATGCTCGAAATGCTAAATGATGCCGAGGCTTCATTAACGTTAAGGGTGACGAGAGGAGGGGGGGGGGGATGTGCGTAGATAAGAAGAATGAGAAACGTATCTGACTGGCGTACGCATACAGGCGAACGGAAAAGGCTCAGCTGTTGCTGATAGGCGGACGCGTATTTCGGGACAAGCTCCCCGGGAAGATGGCCGATCCCTTTTGCACACTCGGACTTTTCCAACCTTTTCGCTCCATCTCTTTCTCCCAGACGCTTTTCTGCTCATCCCTTATTCTCTCTCGACACACGCCGAGTTCCAGGGCGTCACTGCACGCAAGCAGCACCCTCTCATCCTCATTGTCCTGTGCCGCGGGCGAGCAAAGCACCAGCTCTGCTCGCCCTCGCTATATACTCTCGGACGTACGATTCTCTCCTCATCCTGCGGGGCATCGCACAGAAAGTATATACGAGACTCCGCGGAGCCCCTTCTTCTGTTCCCCGCGGTAGGAACCACGGCAACACGAGCCACTTTGAAATATTATTCAGAAACAGAGAGAGGGAGAAATTTGCGGAGCCGTATCGCGTCCAGAGTCCTCTACATCCGGCCAACAATGAGATATCACCCAAGAGTTAAAAAAAAAGATAAAAAAACACCGAACCCCTGACCCTCTCGCTCTTCGAGCCCCGAGTACCCATCGCGCACCACCCTCCGCTGAATAACTACCCCCTTGCTAAACTCAAGGAGCCTTTGTCGGTCCAGCATTTTTCGGATAATTTTTAATTAATTTCTTCGTCGTGACTGGCCCGGAAAAATCTTTCTCTCTCTCTCTCTTTTATTTCTTTCCCTCGTCAAGCTTCCCTTGCACGACAACCGCATTAACGCCGCTGCGTTATCCTGCTGTCTTCGCTTTTTGGCTTTTTCAAGGGCAAAGTGACGAGCTTCGTCGCTCAAGGGCAACTTCGTATGCAAATTGCTTCGCTGTCATGACAACCTGACGAGATTTCTAAGCTGCCAACCACTTTCAAACTAATAATCCAAACTACTTCATTTTCCCTCGACCAGAGACTCTTAACAAGTGGACAATCGAGTTCAAACGTTCTCTAGAGAAGTCTCTAGAAATCCTCGCTTCTTTTGCCTTTTCAATTTTGAATAAACGGGTCTTCGTGTTCAGCATCTGGACCGAAGAGAAATTCCACTGGGAAATTATTTTTTCTGGCAATTATCGAGAAGGACGATTACAATAATTATTTAGTGAAATTCACGAAAAATTTTAGTTCGTGGACTCACTTGATTGATTTGTCAACGACAATATATAATTTCGCTGAGTCGGAGAAATATATTTTTTGGGAAATTGTCTCGTCTCGCCACGTTCAGAATAATTTATAATTTGTTGTAACGTGCAAATTTTTATGCACTGGTTCGAATCAAAGTTCAGAGTTTACGAAAAAATTCTTTCGGAGGATGGAGCTGGGTCGAAATTCCTGAATCTTTTGGACAAACATCGTCACATTTTTTTTTGCACTCGCAAGAAACGGAAAGAAAATTTGTAGAAAAATTTCGGAGCTATTTTGCAAAATCCTGAATTCTTTACTGCGTCCCATAAAAACGAGTTGCCACGACGTTTCGCTGTCAAAATTTCGAAATGTGAATCCTTTAAAAATTTTGCACGCGACTTTGTGTACTCAATGTCTTTTTAGAATTTCGTAGAATTCTGTAGGAAAATATACTGTGGCCAGGACGATCCCTTAATTCTGTTAGATTTTTTTCTGAATTTGTGGAAAATTTGTCATCATTTTTTTTTCGAAACGCAACCAAACTGTATAATTTTTTTTTTCTTTATTATTGACACAGACATTTTGAAAGTTTGATAGCATTGCAAATAAAATTATTTTCTATAAAAATCGTAGGAAGAAAAATTGATCGTAAGTTTTGTTTTTTTTTTTTCGAATAGTAACGCAATGATTAATAATTTTAAAGATGCAGAAAAAAATCTTGAGACTGTTTAATCGTCGGGTTGGGTGGTCCACGAAATGAAGAATTTTCTTCGGTTAAATAAATATCGAAAAGATGGTGAGAAATGGTGGATTTTTGAGCGAGAACGTAGCCGACGGTACCGAATTTTTCTCCACGACGTTTAATCTTTTCTCTAATCACTCATTAATAAATTTATAATTTTAATAATTTTTAATCAACTCCCTAATTATTAGAATTTTCAATTTTTTTTTTGAGTCGAAAATTTTATTAAAAATGTCTGAGAATTTGTGAAAATTCAAAAAGCACACGAATTCGTGGGTTTTGCGAGTCGAAAGATTTCCGAAGAGCAGACAATTTGTTTGAGAAAAAAAAATGAAGCCGAACTGGAATTTAATATTGTTTAAATTTTGAGTTTTCAATAAACAACGTTTAAGGTATTTTTTGCAAATATTTCACAGATTTTTTTTTCGAAACTTCTCGTGAACGATATATTTTGAATTATTCGAGAGATTAATTATATTTTTATAAAAAAGTGTTGCATTAAGCGAAATGAATGAATTTCTCTTCGCGCGTGCATGGGTTTCGCGCATCGTAACGAATCTCGTGCTGGATATATATTTCCAAAAGTCATAGAATTTTTAGGCGTTTAAAAGAGAAAATANTGAAGCCGAACTGGAATTTAATATTGTTTAAATTTTGAGTTTTCAATAAACAACGTTTAAGGTATTTTTTGCAAATATTTCACAGATTTTTTTTTCGAAACTTCTCGTGAACGATATATTTTGAATTATTCGAGAGATTAATTATATTTTTATAAAAAAGTGTTGCATTAAGCGAAATGAATGAATTTCTTTTCGCGCGTGCATGGGTTTCGCGCACCGTAACGAATCTCGTGCTGGATATATATTTCGAAAAGTCATAGAATTTTTAGGCGTTTAAAAGAGAAAATATGCGATGTGCGGATTATTATCTAAAGGGAGTAAGCTCGTTGCAAGTAATTTCGAAAAAATTTCGTAGTATTAGGACGTCCAGGGGCGAGAGAAAGGCGAGAGCTCCGCGGAGCTCGTGGCTCTCGCCGGGGTAAAATAAAAAATGGAGGATTTGAAGCGTCGGTAGGCGTAATCCGCCTTCGCCCTTGCCCAATATGGCAGCCGGTGTATGCGTCGCGTATATTTCCAGCATATTTTCTCTCGACTATGCGGCCAAGTATATACGAAAGTTAAGGGATGAAATTGTGAGGGTTAAAAAATTCTTTGCAAAGAAAAGCGAACGAAAAATGGTAAAAAACAAAAATGGAGGTTAATTATGTTCTCGATCTGGAGGAATATAAACATCGTTTGTATTTTTCTCAATCCATCAGTTGCCGAACGTGACATTGGATCGTACGGAGCACGGGGCATATAAAATATCGCAGAATTCGCGTTGCAGTAACGTGTAAACTTTTTCATACCCGTCGTCGTTGAGTGTGGCGATGTGACAGATCGATAAACGCTCGGATTGTTAAAAAAAAAATCTGAGTCCGATTTCTCGCGCGTTGTTTGCTTCAACAGCGCGCGCGATGTATTCGGGTCGAGCAAGTTTTTTTAACCCATTTTCATAGAGATGTTGTTGTTTTTTTTCCGACTATTTTCTTCTTCCGAATCCGCGCGGCAGGTTGTTTTTTTCGTGATGAACAGCAAAACCGAAAGCGAGAGTGAACACTTTCCTTTTTATTGAATGGACCAACAAAAAATATATAAAAAAACGGCTAAAAAAAGTAAAATGACAGCTAACGACAGATGCTCTTGTGCTTTTTTTTTCTTTTCGCTATTCACGCTTTTTTCGCAACACTCTGTGTCGCGACGCAATGAACAGTATTTATACACGTGTTAACGGGATCGTTCGTGACCACGCGCAACACGTTATAGCTACACACCTGCCTAATGAAAATTTTACCTTTTTTTTTTACACACGCGATACCGAGATGTAGAATTTCATGGAATTATCGATCGGGGATGGGAACTGCGGTCGGGGCAATGCACACGGTCCTGCGAGATGGGTGACCAGTTCCTCATCGATTTCGCACCTCCGCGATTTACTTTACACTTCAGGAGCTTCCGGATTCACGGAGAATTAAATTTTTTCAAAAAACGATCGATTTTTTATTCGACACTCAATATTTTTGCATTAAATCTTCGTCAGTTTGACAATATTTTTTATTTCCAACGAAATTGTCAACAAAAATTTGCTTTTCGAAGAGACTTTCTAGAATATTTCTTGCTGCAATGACTTAATTTTTGGGATTTTTTAAACAAAACGTTTAGTCGAACGTGTCGAACAAAATTTCGATCTTTTCCTAAAAAATTTTATTTTCGGCGCTCGATATTTCGAGCCGGATTCCCTCGATCGTAGCCGCTCAAAAATAATTGATTTTCAATCGATCGTTCGATCACGAAATCGAGCGACTGTCCGAGTCCAATTTTCGGGAACTGAGGGATAGAAAAGGCTTTTGTACTTCCCCGTTGAGCTCGATGCTTCCGTGCAGTTTGGTGATCGCAGGCCCCGTTCTCCTGCTTCCCGCACGTGACACTGTTTTATTTCGAATTCGGTGTCGGTCCGATAATTTGGAAAGTTCGAAAAATAGTTTAGAGTGCGCGATACCGCGAGTTCGAAAGGATTGACCGTGATGCGACAAGATTTTGAGAAGACTGATCGAACGTCGGGCTGGGCGAGCCCAGCCAGACAGCCCGATGCAAAAATACTCGTTCGGGTCAACCGGGGTCCTGCTGCAGGTCGCAGGGTCGAATCGTGGGACTCCGCCAAGAGCGACCTGCAGTCTCATCCAATGAGTGAACGGCTTAGCCTCGAAAACTGGTTCCCGGAGCATATGCAAACTCTTACCTCAGATATTCTCATACAGGTATTAAGAGTCTCGTCTTTCTCTCTCCTCGTAGCTCCTGCAAACACATCGCTCGACTTGGCTTTACAGAGCTTTGTGCATACTTAATCGCGACATTCAAATAATTATGCTCGTGAGCTCTGTGTGCATCGCGCACACGGAGCTCACGAGCTGCATTTTTTCTGCGCTGTCGAAATTTCGTTTCAAACATTTTTCTCTGCAAAAATTTATTTTTCAATTAATGTCACAAAATTTTGTTTAGGGTTGTTGCTAAATTTTTTATAAACGTTCTTGACTCCAAAACTGACAGTTTTCTCTGCTGGAGAAATATTTTCTGACGTTTAGAATTTGAGATATTCAATTTTCAATTTTTTTCGATCTAAACGCGTGTAATCGACGTTACGGTTCTTTTGTTTTTTTCTTGCAACGTTCTTAACGAAACGTAACGCCAATTTACGTGCGTTTAGATGGGAAAAATAACGAAAAATGGGAAATTAAATGTCTCGAATTCTAAACGTCAGAAAATTTTTCTTTGCAAAAATTTATTTTTCAATTAATGTCATAAAACTTTGTTTGGGGTTGTTGCTAAATTTTTTATAAACGTTCTTGACACCAAAACTGACAGTTTTCTCTCCTGGAGAAATATTTTCTGACGTTTAGAATTTGAGATATTCAATTTTCAATTTTTTTCGATCTAAACGCGTGTAATTGACGTTGTGGTTCTTTTGTTTTTTTCTTGCAACGTTCTTAACAAAACGTAACGCCAATTTACGTGCGTTTAGATGGGAAAAATAACGAAAAAATGGAAATTAAATGTCTCGAATTCTAAACGTCAGAAAATTTTTCTTTGCAAAACTCTATTTTTCAATTAATGTCACAAAACTTTGTTTAGGGTTGGTGCTAAATTTTTTATAAATGTTCTTGACACCAAAACTGACAGTTTTCTCTCCTGGAGAAATATTTTCTGACGTTTAGAATTTGAGATATTCAATTTTCAATTTTTTTCGATCTAAACGCGTGTAATTGACGTTGTGGTTCTTTTGTTTTTTTCTTGCAACGTTCTTAACGAAACGTAACGCCAATTTACGTGGGTTTAGATGGGAAAAATAACGAAAAAATGGAAATTAAATATTTCGAATTCTAAACGTCAGAAAATTTTTCTTCAAGGGAGGAAATTGTTAGTTACCGTGGCGAGAACGTTGATACAAAATTTTGCATGATGGGAAAAATTGGAAATGAAATATTTCGAATTCTAAATGTGAGAAAATTTTTTAGTTTCCGTGGCGAGAACGTTGAAACAAAATTTTGGAAGAGCCCTAAACAAAGTCGCTTCGTGATGATCTTAAGAAAAAATGCGAGCAATAAATCGCGAAGAATTATTCGGAATGACGTAAGCGGGGGGATGGAAAAGCGGATGGACGCGGATGCGAGGAAATTGCAGCAACAAAGTGCATATTGAGAGCGAACGAGGAATCGCGTCTAGGACGTTTTTCATTGTTAAAAAAGCGGTTTTGCTGTTTTTGCTGTAAATGAGAGAAAAGGTGGTCCGTTGGAAAGAGAAAAAAATGGTGAAAGTGAAGAAGAAATAAAAAAGGAAGAACAAGGGAGAGAGAAGCTTGAGGTATGGCCTACAAAAATACAGATTTCCAATAACCGATAGGTTACCGCACCCTCGACGTGGTACACACAGAACGAACGCAAGGCTCGGCAACGCTTGTCACGAGGGAGACTGGGAAGGAGATAGAGAAAAAGAAGACAACTCCATTTCGCTCGCATTCTCTCACACTTAGTATCGCAGAGCTTTTTTTATCGATTCTCTCAATGTCATTCGCGTCCTCCTCCCGCGTTGTTGCCTGGCGGTCAATCACTCGCGATTGTTGCCTCTTTTTCTTTCTGTGTATCATACCTTTTTGTACCCTCGATACATTTTTTCTTCTTCCTTTATTTCGCTTTCGGTCGAACGTCCCACGAGAGTCGACGCCACGTTCATTGTTATTTTCTTTTATTTCATCGATCTTTCCCTTTATTTCTATTTTCTTTATTCATTTTCTTCGTTTTTCACACGTGCGTTACGTCTTGACACACACGTGCTTTTCCGCGTTCATCTCTGGCCGAAAATCCGGTCACCAACCTGTTGGCAACTTTTCGTTCAATCGCTCCATTACGATAAATTAACCTGCACGTGTGTTTGCTCGATTTTTCATTTTTTTTAAATTTATTTAAAGGAAACGATTGACAGGAGCTCTTGGTATCCGCCACTTGGACTAAAAACTGCATAATTAAAAATTAGGAAACTCATTTATGGCGAAATTTTTGATAAAATACAAAAACCACGATTTCGTAATAGTTTGCATTAAAAATTGATTTTATGATGAGTGAGATACACAAGCATCGAGAATCGGTCATGGAGCTTTGCTGAAAAGTTGAAAAATTCAAATTTCACTTATTTTTATTTTAATCCACGCGAAAATGCTTCGAAAAGTTCGAAAATATGACGAAAATTTCGAATATTTGGAATTTTTTTTTTTTTTTCTTCGGAAATTTAGATTTTTTGTAGTAACTATGGCAGTTACGACACCGCGTCTTTTTTCGTTTATACAAATTTTTGATATAAACTCCGAAGAGGTTACGCCATCGGTTTTAATAATTACGTAATTCAGTTGCTTTTTCATTTTATTGATACAAGTGGCTCCCAGCGTGTCTTCCTTATGTGGTTAGGCAAATGATTCCCAGGGCCTACAGGCTTCGCAATCATTCTGTATCCGGTCTACGTCCGAATTGAGTCCAAATACTTCGGAAATTTGTACAAACGTAAGTACAAAGCGATCTTCATTATTTATTCCCATACTCGGATACTCAAAGTTGAGACGATTATGTACATGAAGGAACCATACATCACAGACGTCCGGAAGTATTTATTGGCAGCAGATAAAAAACCATTTCTCAATTTTTGTACAAATAAGGAAAAAATGCTGCAAATTGCTTCCTCACGATCGAGCAAATCTTTAATTTTGGATCGAGGAAGATTTGAGCATCGTGATAAATCTTGAAGAAGCAATTTGAAAATTTCAATTTCTAACGTTTTTGCACATGGACAACGTTCCTATGACGATGATTTAATTATGAAAATAAAAAATGAGTCATGAATGTTGAAATTTATGGCAAACTTTTTTAAAAATTCCCGAATTTCGTAAAATTCGTATTTTTACAATAATTTCAACAATTTATCTAGAAAGTTGAGAGAAAGTACACGTTTGCACACAATATCTTGCAAAATCTACAAAAATTAAAGCGGTTAGACGATTTTTCAAAAAAATCAAATTTTCGTAGAATTCGAAAAATCATAAAATTTTCAAAGTTCACCCGAAATCTCCAAAATTCAATACCAACTTTCCTATCATGATACCCTATTGATAAAAAAAAAAATTAGTAACAAATCTTGAAATTTGCGGAAGTTAGAGCGTCGACAGCTTTTTTTTGAAAATTTCAAAATACCGTCGACTTCGTATTTTTCTAGCAATTCCAATAAAATTCTCAGGGAATGAAGAGCTTGTATCGATCAACATCTGTGCGAAACGGGAGCCCTGTAGCTCGAACCGTTCTCGAGTTATGAACGTTTGAATTTTACAGTGCAAGAACATGCCCACACACATGCATCCAGACATTTTTTCTAAACATGATTTTTCGATGTTTTGAAACATTTTAAGCGGATCGACATTGAAAACTGAAAAATACAAATTTTCACCGTCACGAAGGTTCCTCCACGAGGAAGCAAAAATTGAGCAAGATCAAGGTCGTTTCTCCACATTATTCCGTCATGGTTGTTTGTCGAATTTTGTTCTTTTGCTGTATTTTTAATTTATGAAATTTTGAATTCTTCGATTAACGATATTGGAGAAATTTCGTTGACTCAGTTGCATGAATGTGCAGTCTTCCATTCGATCCACGTGTATTTACACAATAATAAACAAATATTGTGATATCGTAATTGTCTCATTAGCACCCCCTAATGAAACATTTAGTGGAAGCAGCGATCGATATGTTCGTTATCGACAAGCAAGAGATCGGTGAGGGACAAGAAAAATCGTGTTACCTGAGAAACGCTTGCTGTCAGAATCGTTAATCATTCTCGTCATGGTGACGATTTGTATTACATTAGACCTTGGGCAGTGCGGGACACTTGGTCGTGGAAGATCGATGACAGATTACAATTTTCGAACGGTATAAATACCGAAAGATCGATGGCAAGGAAACAGTCTTCGTCGAACGATCGTAGAGCACATTCGAGACAAAAGTTGTCGCTCATTATCGAGTGAGTTAAAATTTCATTCGAATCCTCAAATTTTGCGTTTGCTTTGCCAATTAATTGCGAGCTATAAATTCATCAAATTTATTCTCTGCAATTTGTATTTTCTCAGAAAGTTTCCAACTAATTTTTTTAATTTGCTCAAAATTTGGGAACTGCAGGAAATTTTGGAAATTAAGTAAAAATTTCATTCGAATCCTCAAATTTTGCGTTTGCTTTGCCAATTTATTGCGAGCTATAAATTCGTCAAATTTATTTTCTGCAATTTGTATTTTCTTAGAAAGTTTCTAACTAATTTTTTTGATTTGCTCAAAATTTGGGAACTGCAGGGAATTTTGGAAATTAAGTAAAAATTTCATTCGAATCCTCAAATTTTGCGTTTGCTTTGCCAATTAATTGCGAGCTATAAATTCATCAAATTTATTCTCTGCAATTTGTATTTTCTCAGAAAGTTTCCAACTAATTTTTTTGATTTGCTCAAAATTTGGGAACTGCAGGAAATTTTGGAAATCGATGACGAAATTTCACACGCAGGCCTCAATTGACACTTTTGACAAATATTTGCTTTTCTAATTGTAATTTTAAATTTTTTAGAAAATAAAACACGAAAATAAAAATGTCGAAAATTCTGATGTTCGTACTCGTCGCCTCAATGGTCGCCTTTGTTGTCGCCAGTCCTGCTCCTTACGGTCGCAGTGGATCCTGCATCCCGCTCGGTTCTCCGGTAAGTAAAGATTTTCAATCTTCGTATTTGATTTTTTTTTGCTCCCTATTTACCGAAACGCGCCAGAGTTTAAATTCATGAAATATCAGGAAGAAAAGCTGAAAGTTTAGAGTCAAGACCGCAAAAAGCCTTTCCGCTCGAGAATCAATTTTCTTTTAAAGATTTTTTCGAAAATTATAATCTCGTCATTTCTGTCTCAGTGCACGTCATCGAATCAATGCTGCAGCCCCTTCCGATGTTCCAACGACAAATGCATGAACTTGAGTGGATTCCCCATTAACAAATTCAATTCATTGGGTCAAGCAATCCCGAATTATTGATTACCAAGCCAACAAGGACACGACGCACTGATCATGAACAATATTCAACGTTTCATTGTTGATGAATAAAAACTTGTAATATTATTCCTTCTAATAATATTGAAATTATGTTAAAATAAAATATAATAAAAAATAAAAAAAAATGTTGGTATATTAACCCAGCGATTGTGATTACTTGTAAATTCTGAATTCTGTAACCTGACCACTGATTTTTCTTAAACTTCTAATAATATTAATATGATGTTAAAATAAAATATAAAAAAAAAAAAAATGTTTGTATATTAACCCAGCGATTGTGATAATTTATAAATCCTGAATACTTTAACCAGATCCCTGATTTTTTTTTACATGGAATTAGTGTTCAATGTTTTAAAATTCAGAAAAATGGCGAACACAAAAAAAAACCCAAAATTTGTAGCAATTTCAGGTCCAAAAAAAAACGTTTTTTTGTTCAGTAGAAATAAAAGTTTATGTTCAGTTAGGATGATGGTGAATTTTGTCGGAACTGCTAGAAAGATATTTTGAAATTTTGAAATTTTCAAAATAAGGGTGCGACGCTCTAACTTCCGCAAATTTCAAGATTTATCACTAATTTTTTTTTTTATCAATAGGCTATCACAATGGGAAGGTTGGAACGGTTTAAGTTTTATGTTTTTTCGAATTTTACGAAAATTTGTTTTTTGAAAAATCGTCCAACCGCTCTAATTTCTGCAAATTTCAATATTTATAACCAATTTTTTTTTATTGATAGAGAATCATAATAGGAAGGTTGGTATTGAATTTGGAAAATATCCGTTGAACGGTTTAAATTTTATGTTTTTTCGAATTTTACGAAAATTTTAATTTTTTTGAAAAATCGTCCAACCGCTCTAATTTCTGCAAATTTCAATATTTATAACCAATTTTTTTTTTATTGATAGAGAATCATAATAGGAAGGTTGGTATTGAATTTGGAAAATATATGTTGAACGGTTTAAATTTTATGTTTTTTCGAATTTTACGAAAATCTGAGTTTTTTTTTGAAAAATCGTCCAACCGCTCTAATTTCTGCAAATTTCAATATTTATCACCAATTTTTTTTTTATTGGTAGAGAATCATAATAGGAAGGCTGGTATTGAATTTGGAAAATATCCGTTGAACGGTTTAAATTTTATTATTTTTTCGAATTTTACGAAAATTTGAGTTTTTTTTGAAAAATCGTCTAATCGTTCTAATTTCTTCAAATTTTGTGAGATATTAAGTCGTAAGTCTGTACTTTTTCTTTGCTTTTTAGAAAACTTGTCGAAATTATATAATTTAAATGAAAATACAAAAAAAAGCTGGAAATTGCTTGCTCCAGATGCACGTTGCTCAAAGCTTCCTCTATGAGGAAGCGAAAATGAAAAACATAGTTCCTCATAGAGGAAGATTCGAGCATCGTGCATCTTGTTTGCTTTTATATTCGTTGATTGGTCCGAAGTAATATCGTGTGTTCTCTTTTGGTCTGGTTTCTTTCGACATATCGCGAGGTGCGGTGGTCGGTCTCGATAGGACTTTCGCCCTGTCAATTCTCTCTGCACATCTCCGCGTCGATCGACGCTTGGTTCGACCACCGCAGTAGCAACCTTTAACGCGGTATCACGAGCTCGCTGGTGGCTCTGGTCGATCGAGCGCCTCTCCCTTTCGTTAACACGGCGGTTAATAAAACATTGATTGGATTGACATCGTTGTAGGGAAGCCGGTCGATTCCAATAAGCATCTCACTGTTTCTCGATCAGTCAAGCGCTCATATTCCGAGATGAATAAGATGAATGAGTTGCGAGTCCGATCGGCAGATTCGTACGTGTGTAAATATGTAACTGTGAGCGTTGTACGTTTTCTTTTTCGATGCTTTTTATCGATAAACTCGATAGCGACGATTCTCCAACTTTTTTTTCCCTGTATTCGTCTAAACAACAAAAAGGATTGCGATTATTCAATCAGAAGCTTTTCCCAGTTTCGCAAACCTTTACCCCCGACACATCGCGATTGATTAATCAATTCTGCTCTTTGCACCAAAAAGTTTTTCACGTGGCCATGCAAATTGCATTAATCGAACTAATTCCATATTCATGAGTCGTATTTCATTCTCTCCGTTACTAATCATTTCGCATTTCCACGGAGCATTGAATTATTTATTAGAATCGTTTTTATACCATAGGTCGGGATAATTTCCGATGCCAGATCGTAGCACGAGCCTCATCAGCAGGTGGTCAGTAAAGCCTAAACGTTATCGCTGTCCTGCCAATTTCATGCTCCCGCACTAAGCACTGCGTGCTCTTCTAATATCGACGATCACACATCGAGCAGCATGTTTCCATGGGGATCACCGAAACAGCCAACTCCACTATAATACGTGCAACAATGTGTCTATGCAGATTATCATTAACGCCCGTTGGAGAGCCCTTGTTTGTTTTTTTTCATCGATTTTATTAAATTCAATAAATTATCAAGAGAATTCATTAAATTTTGTTACCAATGCGCAGTTTTTATCATAATTGTCATTTGAGGAATTCCCAGAGCCGAATGCTCTCCCGCCGACGATTCCTTTCCCTCAGTTCTCCGTGACTTTGGCCAGACCTGCCAAGAGCTCGCGGGGATTATCAGTCATTGACAATGATCGTGTCCCGCGCAGCGTTGCGGAGAATGTGCATTCATGGTCACGACGCGGGAACCGGATTAACCGTCGAAATTCGAAGCATCGCATAGTGTGGCATCAATCAACACGATTCCCTGCTACCCACGGAATGAGTGGAATGATCAATAATCTAAGAGCCGCGACGACTCAACTTTCAGGAATACGTGAGTGATTATTTGAGGAGCAGTGAGGCCACTGATCATTATTTTTTGCGGTTCCCTGATGCAACGAATTTTCCAGTCACGTTGTTGCAATTTTTACGAGAACCGTTTCTGTACGAGTGTGTGGATTAGAGAAATCATTGATAGAAATGGATTCACTTATGGGAATAGCGACGAGACGAATTTTTCAATTTTTTACATTTTCGTGGTTACACTGGGAATGAAATTTTGTTAAAAATCGTCGATATTTTGTTGAATACGGTAAACCAAATATTTGTTTATCTTTCTAAAATATTTCTTGCTCCATTGACACTATTTTTGGGATTATCCGAAAAAAAAACGTTTAGTCGAACGTATCGAACAAAATATCCATCTTTTTTAACAAAATTTTATTTTCAGTGATAGTCCCATAGAAAAAATGATGACGGAATCGTTCTCAAGGAGTGTGCGCACGTTTCCCCATGAAAAAAAATACCAGGTCACTCCATTTTTTTCCCTCCATTCATTCGAGACTTTGCAATCGTTTTGAACTTTGAAAATAAAAATAGAAAAATGTTGGTTGCGATGGGAGGACGTAGGTAGATGATTCGAGGCTGATCCGTACTTAGGGGAGCACAGCAATGTGCTGCGGATATTCGAGGTCAAGTTCCCGTCGAACGGTATGCCCGTGACCGAATTCCTATTGGAAACTCGCAGTATGCATTGTGTTCATTGGGTTGTATTGGTCGCCTCGCGTGTGTTCTGCCGCGTTGTCGGCGAATATATTTACGTAAATAGAGTGTGTGCATGGACACAGGCTATGTACTGGATACAGCCAAGTGTGAAGGCGCGTGGACGTGTGTGTTTGGCGCCCGGGCGCACGAGTGCTGGTGTATGCATACGTGTGACACTGGTCCCGCACGGATTGGGGGTCGACGAGCGGTTAATTGGTTCAATATCAAGGTCAAAGCTCTCACTAGCGTATCATTGAATTAACATCGAGCGGGCATATTGAACGACGGCCATCCGCAGAGGCCAAGTCGTGCAAAATCCTTTTTCCCCGAAGCACTCTTGACATCTGTCCATCCGCAATACCGCGTCATCAAGATTCTCAATACTTTTAGCATCGAAATTGGAAAACAATTATGCCATCCGAACGAAACTGTTATTTTTATTGATTTTTCGAAACGCGACCCATTTTTTGCCAACGATGCACATTTTTTCGGGCTTTCGCACTTTTTATTGGTAATTCATTAGATTTTTATCACCCAGAACCGTTTGATTGTCCATTTAATGAAAATTAAAGGCAACGTGGGCATGTTGGCAGGTGGTATTCAGCAGGTGGAGTTATAAATATGGAATCCTCAATTTCTAGTGCGATACTTCGCGGATAGCGGAAAAGCTTGTGCTTTTCCGATATTTTGGATTTTCTAATTGGATGATCTCATTGTCGACCAACTTCAAAATGAATATTCGTTTTTGTCTTCATTTGCATTCACTGTCAAATTTTCATTCCCATCCTCATATTTTCCTATTTTTTCTTCAGTCTTTATACGAAATCTCCGGAAGAGATTCAATTCCCAATGAGTGATGATCGCAGGTTAACGAACTTGAAGAATTTCATTGTACAAAATGGCGCAGACTTTCTTCAGGAAAAACGAAATGTCGAATGGAATTAAACGAAATAAAGAATCGAGTAAATCTGGCGATGGACGAATGTTCGATGACAAACGTCCATTGTGCCTGCTCGTGTAGTTTGAATAGAAAATTTCGAGAGTCCACTAGAAATAAAATTTCGTTAAAAATGGTCGATATTTTGTTGAACACGATAAACTAAATATTTTTGGAAAATTTCCAAATTTTCGTTATTTTGGCAGTATATTTGGTTTCTAACGGAATTGTCAGCGAAATTTGCGATTGGAACGACAGAAATTTGCTTCCGAAGAGACTTTCTACAATATTTCTTGCTGCGATGACAAAATTTTTGGGATTATTCAAAAAAACGTTTAGTCGAACGTATCGAACTGAATATTTTTTGATAATTTCAAAATTTTCGTTATCTTGGCAGAATATTTGGTTTCTAACGGAATTGTCAGTGAAATTTGCGATTGGAACGACAGAAATTTGCTTCCGAAGAGACTTTCTACAATATTTCTTGCTGCGATGACACTATTTTTGGGATTATTCAAAAAAAACGTTTAGTCGAACGCATCGGACTGAATATTTCTTGATAATTTCAAAATTTTCGTTATTTTGGCAGAATATTTGGTTTCTAACGGAATTGTCATCAAAATTTGCGATTGGAACGAGAAAAATTTGCTTCCGAAGAGACTTTCTACAATATTTCTTGCTGCGATGACACAATTTTTGGGATTATTGAAAAAAAACGTTTAGTCGAACGTATCGAACAAAATATCCATCTTTTCCAACAAAATTTACTTTTCAGTGTCTATAAAGTATCAAGGGGTACGAAATTATCGTCCGTTGAATTGAACACCTTTATCTACATATATTTGCGCATGTGTATACCGTCCTTGAGCAGACTGACAATAAGCAATCATGTGCAATTAACCACTGACACCATGACGCCTAAATACTCTGACGGTGCTATGTATACCATCTCCGGTTATGTTTCCATTATGTGGCCGTATCGACATGTGTTTCGAGCGCCACCGTCGTCCTGCTATTGCTTCTCTGGCTACACACTCCGGTCACACATATTCTCTTCATTGTGATATACCCGCCGCTGCTGCTCTTGGATATCGCCTACATGGACGTATGTAGAATGTATATATGGATGTACGATCGCCAACGGGGTTGAGGCAGAAAGGGTGGGATACATTGATACCTGCTCCTGATACACAACTACCTAATAGGCCTATCGACCTATACCCACTAACCTGCACCTACTAGCAAACGGCTCTGCTCCCTTATTCTCTCTCACTCTCTCTCTTCTCTCTGTCTCATTGTTAATAGTTGACTAGATCGCCTTTGACAACATTCCAACGATATGACATTTACATGCATCCATCGTGTGCAGTCATTGAATGATTACGCGAGGATTAAACTCGCCATTACTGCACCCATTGAATCGCCATGTCGCACCACGATTCGACACGCAGATCTCAAAGCTTCAAACTTCCAAACGTTTCTTAAGATTCCGTTGCAATTTATTGACGTTTGCAAAAAATTGATGATCCTGTTGACAGAGTTCGGGAGCCAAACTTGACAGTTGCCTGTGGATGGTTGATGGGCTATTATGGGTGATACCTGTTCGGGGTCATAGGTGAGGTCAAGACCTTCGAACCTTTTCTAGCCCCGAAGGGAGCAACCTGCCAAGGGCCCTGTCACAGCTCAGCTCCCCCTTCCCTTCTCTCGTCCAACCAGTCCTGCAGGACCCCTGCGAGCTCCCCCTTCTCTCTGTAGCTTTTTTTACGTCCCTCCGAGAGAGTGGGGGTTGCAAACTCTGCAGGAACTAGTTTCGAACTTTGTCGAGGGTTCTTCAGTTCCCTTTGCAGCATCGTGCCAAAAATAACGCGCCTCGTCTGCAAAATCATTCAAGGAAATTCTCCTTTATTCGTCCGACCAATTTTCCCACGAGAAACTCAATTCCAACTCCTGGAGACAAAACTATACTTCTCGATCGATTCAGCCACCAACCCTCCACTTGGACTTTTGCTCATCGCTCGAGATATTGCAACTCTGCTCATCCACATTGTCCCCCAAAAATTGTTGCAATCTTTTTTTTCATTCGGTCGCTTATTCAGTGCAATCCTCGCTATGGGAAAACTTCTGGTATGTGTTGGCAACGAACTTTGTCTATTTACGACGTCCAGAGCATATGCTGCACACCGTACGAATGCGATTTTTGCAGACGTCGAGGAAAGAGCTGCAGAGCATGATCGCTGAATTCTTAAACAACGTGAATTCATTTATTCGATTATTTCCCACGTTACGATCGCGACAGGCACGCAGTTCTGATCCTGCGACTTCGAAAAAAAAAATTATCTCCAGCATCACGTTTAGAACGAATAAAAATGTCGATATTGTGCGCAAACGTCGCACGGTTGATGGAACTTTCACCTTTTCTACTTAATTCTTTATTTTCCATATTTTTCGAGTAACCACTGCAAACAATTTAGCGATTTTTTAAATTTCTCCTCTGCAGCTACTCCATCATTTTGACTTTCATTCAATCATCAAGATTTGGACAAATAAACTTTGATTTATTCACTGTAACAGCTGGAATTGCTGACAGAGTATTTAAGGGTGTTGAGCAACGTGACCCAAAATAACAGATAATGCAGAGCAAGCACTAGTTCGTAGAATATTCATTGCATCAAAAAGAACATTGAATTTCCAATGTTTGCGACTACCCAATCAATTCATGGCTTCATATATTATTTAAGGGGCTACGACAGCTGTTTGTGCACCGCCAGATCCGATGGATTCCTGTCCAAAAACCTGGCTGGTTCTTAAAAAACTTCAACCACCAAATTTTCCTCCTTTTTCTGCTCCATAAAGGTAGTATCGTCGCTTTTCGAATTACCATTCGTGGGAATTTCATGAAATTTGTTACAGTGGTAGATTTTGATGAGAAAAAAATCCAGTTAAATTTTCAACATGCTGCAGAGAACCAGAAAAAAGGGATTCGTATTGGAAATTTCATGAAAATGAAAAATGTCATTTTTTCTAAGAATTGATAAGAATTCATTGCAAAATGCAATGAAAACTGAAATATCAAATGTGCGAAATTACCAAAGCGAATATTTTTTCACTCGTACTCTGTAGCTTTTTGAAAATTTGACTGGAATTTTTTCTCATCATAATCTACACAGTACCTTAATGACAAAAATCCAGGATAATTTCGGAAACGTCTGAAATGAGAGAAAAAAAAAATTTAAGCAGCTTGGCGTTTTGGATTTCTTCGTGTTGCGTGTATATCACGTGCAAATGTCATTTTGGTGGGATTCATCAGAGCTTTACGATGGTTTAAGGATTTTTATATTTTTCGATCGAATTTTTAGAGCGCGACGAATTTTTATAATTTTTGGATTCAGGGGATGAGATGGTGGGGGTTGCAGACCGCTGCAGCTAGACTGCAGTTCGGTGTCGAGGCAGAGGGTTGAAGGGAACGGGGTGAAGACTGAAAGTTCGGAGCTCGAACTCTGCTGGGGGCACAACAATGAAAGTGGTTCTTGTTCTATAATAGAAGCTGTTTTTTTTTTTCGAGCTCATCCTTGCGAGCTAGCTGAGCTAGCTCTATGCAAATTTCTATTAAACGAGTAGAACCGGCGTTTTGGAGACGAAAGTACGTTCGCGATGGTCGATCGCGAGAGCAGTTATCGCACGGTCGCGAGAATGGCAAGTAGTCATGGAGGAAGCTCCTTAACGGTCGGATCGGGAAAGGCATAGTTTTGGGGAATGAAATAAAAATTTGTCGGGAAGAAAATGTAGTTGCGGAGTTTGACGTAATCGGCAAGAGCTGAGAAAGAGTGGCAGCACCGTGCAAAGCCTCGTAAGCTCACACACGTAAAAGAGAAACGCTTATCCGTGAGATTGAGTCGACGGTATATCTGTATCCTCGCGGAGTTTCGTGTTGAAGAAAAAAATGGCGGGAAAAGCGTGCGGAGGGTACGTGGGCGCAGGATCGATGAAGTCCACAAAATGGCGACGAGAAAAGCAGCCGAGAGGGAAAGAGAAAACGAGATACGCCGCGGTGGTGGAAAAGTGCGAATGCGGGAGGAGGAAGTAGCGAGACGATGGGGCAAGAGAGGAGAGTGGCATCGCGACGGAGGGATAGGAGGAGGCTGTAGGGAGAGGGAAAAAGATAAAGAGAGACGAAAATATGGATCGATAACGAACGAGGGGAAAATAGGTGAGTATCGTTGACAATAAAACAACAACAACAACAACCGAGAGCAGAAAAAGGAGATAAATGCGGAAAAAAATTCGAATACTCTATCGTTCTCACCCTCTCTCCCATTTTTATCCCTCTCTCTCGCGCCTGGGCTCTTTGTATGGCATTTGTGGGTCAAGGGTGAATCCGGGGGTTACTGCACCGCGATATTTGTGTTTATCGAGATCGCATATATAGCGAAATATCGGAATATATACATGTGTATATCGTGCCCCTCGAAATAATAATTCCTCTCTTTTCAATGCCTCTTTCATTCATCGATGTTGTACTCTCGCATGTATATATCCTCGACCTTCCGCCTCGCTGTATATAAATGTGCAGATTATTTCATTAATTTAAACGCAAATGACAAAGAATAATTAGTCCTCGTGTCCGCGCAGCGACAGAAACGAGGAAAAACTTTAGCAACATGATTTTTTCAAGGCGATCATTTTTCTTCCTTTTCAGTCGCGCGTCTACGAGTTGGAAATTTCCTTTTGACGTTTTATATAACTGCTGACACGATATTCATTAACAGGGTGGCTCGTGCCTTTCAGGGAGCGAAATACGTTCGCAAAGGGTTAGCGGCCTACGCAAATGTATAACTAGTAATGGCGGAATATAAACGAGGATGAGAGGCACATACACATCGCAAATGCGAAATCCCTGTGTAGAAGGAAAGAGCCAACTCGAGGGTGTTAGCTGCTTCGACAGGGATACTCTCGGGAGTCCGTGCGCGCGGAGAAGAGGAGAGAAAAGAAACAGGAGCTGCATGAGGATGAGGCAAGAGAGAATTCTATGGCCGTCGGAAAAGTGTAATCGACAAAGTTTATCGGGTGGCAGAAATAGTCGGCGGATAGGCGTCCAACGGAAGAAGGAAAGAGAGAGAGAGAGCCAGAGAGAAAGACGGATAAGGGATTAACGTCGAGGGTATAAACCACCCTCCGTCCGTTCGAGATATTCCCGCCTCATTTCTCTAGAGACCCTCTCAGCAAAAGACAGCAGAGCGTGAGTTGGTCGTTTTCTCCAATTGCTCCAACCCTCCTCCGCCATCTCATGCTGCGACATTTTGGCAAATGGAAACAGCCTCCTCCCCGTGTACATACACGTCGTATCTCCACGAATTTTCCCTACAGATTCTTATCGCATTGATCCTTTGATGGTGTGATAGACGATGATCAAATCCTCGAAATTCGTCTTTTTGGATTTATGAATACGTCCCTCGATCTTCACATTTTTCTGGACTTTGCAACTCGTTTTCGTCGTCCAGCTCGATCGCATTTTGAATCTGAATTCTTACAATGAATTCTTTTCTCTTTTCTCTTCGGAGAGAAATAATTTGATCGGAAGTTTTGTCGAAAGTCAAGCAAGCGGCGAGAATTAATCTCACACGACTTATTTACCTCCAGACATTTTTTCTGCTCCTTTTTAGCGATTACTTTGGCGTGTGCAGCGATCTATCGAGCTCTGAATTATTAGATTTCCATATTGATGTTTCAGGCGGTGTTTTGTTGTTTTTATTTATCTATTTCTATCGGAATAGCCCGTCGACGAGTATATACAGATCGATTGACTCGGTACGAAGCCGAGGAAGCTTCATGGCTCATCGAATAAACGCTCGCATCAACAGCAACTCGCCTCACTCTCATTCCCTAACCACTCACCTTTTTTTCTCTTCTTTTCAACCTCTTCCAATCCCATTTTTCTCGTGACCTCATCGCATCCATCACGGGACTTAATTTACTCGATACGAAAATTGCCTTTCACTCTTCGCTGCTGCTGCTGCTATATGCTCCTCGTCTTCATCGTCGTCTCGGAGCTTAAACTCTTGTTTTATCATTTCTCCTCCTCCTCATTCTGCTCTCTCTTTAAATAAACGAGCTTTATTTTATTTTCTTCTCTTTTCGTAATAACTGCGATGCTGAAATCCTCCTCTCTGTTTTGTGCTTCGAGAGCCTCGTGTATACGTCGACGTTTTATATTCTTAAACAACTATGGACTTGCTCTCAGAGCTTCCCCTGCTGCTATAGCTTTTTAATTAATCTCATCCTTTTACCTTGACCGATCGTCAACCCATCGACCCTTCTAAATAACTTTAATTAAAACCAGAGAGTTTTAATACACCTTCGTGTCAGACATCCCTTTCAAAAGGTTCCTCCATTTTATGATTTACCTTTCACCACCTTTTCTCGATTGCAAGACTCACCATTCCAACGCCACACCGTCATGAGCATGGACAATTAACTCCTTAACAGATCTCGAGTCGGTCATTCGATCCGATTCGGATTTATTGAAGAGAAATTCGATATCAAATCGAATTCGACACATCATTGCGTTTTTTCTGACTAGAAATCTTGTTGGGAACCGGATCAGTACACTGGAAATGAAATTTAGTTAAAAATCGTCGATATTTTGTAAAACACGATAAACTCAATATTTTTTTGATAATTTCAAAATTTTCGTTATTTTGACAGTATTTTTGGTTTCTAACGGAATTGTCAGCGAGAGTTACGATGGGAACGACGGAAATTTTCTTCCGAAGAGACTTTCTAGAATATTTCTTGCTGCAATGTCACAATTTTTGGGATTATTCAAAAAAACGTTTAGTCGAACGTATCGAACAAAATATTCATCTTTTTCAACAAAATTTTCTTTTCAATCTCAAATTTTCGTAATTTTTTTTCCTCAATCTTGCACTGCTAATGAAATTTTGTTAAAAATCGTCGATATTTTGTTGAACACGATAAACTCAATATTTTTTTGATAATTTCAAAATTTTCGTTATTTTGGCAGGATTTTTGGTTTCTAACGGAATCGTCAGCGAAATTTACGATTGGAACGACAAAAATTTGCTTCCGAAGAGACTTTCTAAAATATTTCTCGCTGCGACGACACAATTTTTGGGATTTTTCAAAAAAACGTTTAGTCGAACGTATCGAACAAAATATTCATCTTTTTCAACAAAATTTTCTTTTCAATCTCAAATTTTCGTAATTTTTTTTCCTCAATCTTGCACTGCTAATGAAATTTTGTTAAAAATCGTCGATATTTTGTTAAACACGATAAACTAAATATTTTTAAATAATTTCAAAATTTTCGTTATTTTGGCAGTATTTTTGGTTTCTAACGGAATCGTCACCGAAACTTACGATTGGAACGTCAAAAATTTGCTTCCGAAGAGATTTTCTAAAATATTCCTTGCTGCAATGTCACAATTTTTGGGATTATTCAAAAAAACGTTTAGTCGAACGTATCGAACAAAATATCGAAATTTTCCAACGAATTTTCATTGTCTCGCGATCGGGAACTTCGATCGAATTTTCCTCATTAGCTTCCGATCAGAATTCTCTTTCCAGGTCCTGAAAAAATGGCTCGTGTGGCTTCACAATTATTAGAAATCCGCTTGAGAAAAGCGAAGAAGAAAATAGTAGGAAAATAATCGTAGAATAGCTGCAATTGTGTGGGGAAAGTACAAAAGTGAGCGTGTCGGTGAACGAGTAACATGGGAATGTACAAATGTACTTGGAGAAATAAAAGTACGTGAGCGATTTCGTGTTTCAAGGCTCGTACACGTCAGCGGAGGCTTTGTTTTGTCTTGACGAAGCGAAACGTTTATCAAGGTTAGTTTCTCTTGCTAAATTTTTCTCTGTCTGCGCGATGTTCTTGTTTCATTATGCGCTGAAGCTGCGAGTGTAATCTAAAGTTTCTTTAACGTATATCTTTTGTTCGGTGAGCAGAAAGGTTGGAGGATGGAGATTGGTCGGGAGTTTCCATGCGAAGCGAAAAGTTTAGTGCTCTATGAAAGGTTGGGACGGGGTGGATATGTCTATATGGACATATGATGGTCGGGAGATAAAGTTGACAGTGATAATGAAAATCCTTATGAAAATAATAATTAAGCTCCGTTGGCTTGTATTTTTCTTTCCGCCTCGAATATAGATGAGGAGCGAGCTCTCTTTTGCGAGCATCTACATCTCGAGAGGTTTTCTCCATGCAGTGGTCTCGCGCGTCGTTGAAGAATTTTCATCAGAAGTTCTGCTGCTGGGCTCAAAGCCCCACCTACTCGAATCCTTTTTGTGGGTGTTGCGGGGTGGGGGGAGGGGTTTCTCTTGTGTCACCACGATAAAGGGGTTGAAATGGCGGCTATGAGTGCACCGAACCACACACACGGAACAGCTGAAGGGAGACTGCGAGGCTGTCCTTGCTTGTTCACAAACTTCCCTAGATGTGGATAGAAGCTTGTTTCCTTACGGAGGAGAGAGCAGAGCAGAGCGAGGGAGCAGACAAAAAGAGAGACGAAGAGAAATAGCTGGAGCATGGGCCACAAGCACGTAATGGCCAAGTTTACTTTGGCCATTTGTATTGTCGGAGAAGCAGAGAGAAAGGGTTGGCTGCTGCAGGGAAAGGAGTGTGTAAAGTACATAGAGAAACCTTACCCTAGCAAAAGAGAGAGAGAGAGAGATTCCATACAACAGTCAATGACTATTCGCAAGCCGAAAATGAAGCAACGGACGAAAAGCACTGGAGACTCGAGCATGAGGAAACGTCCTCTGGATGCCTGGCACGTTGTGCAGAGCAGGATGATGAAGAAAGAGAGAATGGAAGCCAGAAAGCATGCGCGCAAAAGTCGCGTTGCTTGCATGACACTGCTGATATAATTTACGATATAAACTTTTATCGTACCCGAGCTCTCGCCCTTATAATGACCAAAGTTTTGTATAACTGCATATACCGTTGGCAAGCGATAACCACAGAGCTCTTACACATTGCGGCGGGGGTGCCCCTCGGGTCCTCTATCCTCCATACAGCTACGAAAACCCTCTGTCCGTTCCAGTAGTCGATAAATTAGCATTTATTTTTTTTTTCCACCCTGCAAGCTTGTCTGCCTCAGCTGGAACTTACTCTGCCATTTTGCATCAACGCCCGAGTCTCTTAGCTCTTTTGCAAATTACCCAAAAAACCTCAGAGCCGCGTTTTCAAATTGCTTTCATCAACTGTATCGCAATCAATTTGCTGATTTCCATTAATTTGCTTATCGATTCAAAAAATCAAACTAAAAATTCAAGAAACACAATCGATTATATTTTCATCTCCTATTTCGTATCCTCCGCAAGGACGTTCATGCTCGTGTGGCACATTCGTTATTATACACGTCAAATAATGAATGTAACAATCATGGTTAACAATGTTCACCTGGATGTATACACGCTCGAGACAATGTTGTCGATCGGGGAAAAAAAAGGTACTACGTGGTATGTTCAAACTATGCAACACCTATTTCATCAACTTGCTCCCTCTTCCTTTTTTACCTCTTCCCTCTATCTCCGGCTATACCCCTCACTTTCAGCGGGTCAAATTAATTCTGGTATTAAAATTTGGCTTGCAAATATCTCCAGCCTCGCGGTTGGACCGACAAATACCAGGATAGTCACGTGCGTATAGCTCGATTTGGTTATACTATACGACACAACAGACCGCGTACAGAACAGGTATATGGCCTGCGTCCCAAGAGCGAGAGAGAGAGAGAGAGAGAGAGAGAGAGAGAGAGAGAGGAGATAATATATACGGAGCCTACGGGACTGTAACCCCATAGGGTTTGCGTTCAGAGTTCTCCAGCTCTCTTATTTTCTCTCTCTCTCTCTCTCTCTCTCTCGTTCATATTCCATCAAAGTGACACTGCACACAGAGAGTACCTTGTTCCCTTTTTTGCTTTTCCGTACGCATGGCCATACGCGAATATTTCGAATTCGTGTATAGGATTTGCGCGACCTCTATTCGTTGTTCAACTTTCATCTCCGTGTGTCAGTTGAAGGCTGAAAATTCGTTGGGTGCGTGTACTTGCATGAGAACGCACGTAATTTACATCTGTTTTCGCCGAGTCCCTCATTCGGGATCCTCAGCATTAGAGAGCATCAGCGAAAGAGCTTCCTCGCTCTCCGTTTTACAGTCTTTGTGCCCCGTACATACGAGTATACTGTGCAAAGCTCTCGTGTACACCGTTGCAACTAAATCCTATGCAGAATCCTGACGATGCACCGCGGACTCACCAAGTTCGTTGCATGGTTGAGGATCCACTTAGAAGTTTGCGGGAGTTTCGTCGATCCAAAAAAAAACTAAACACGTTACGGTTATTTTTGGACTCTTGGAAATTTTTTTAAGCTTGAGAATTCCGGGAGAATCGGAAAAAAGTGGAGGAGAGGCGGAGAAACCTTGTTGAAATTTCAGTCGCAACCATTTCGTATCACTGAGAATAAAATTTTGTTAAAAATCGTCGATATTTTTTTGAATACGGTGAACTAAATATTTTTTGGAAATTTCAAAATTTTCGTTATTTTGGCAGTATATTTCGTTTCTAACGGAATTGTCAGCGAAATTTACGAGTAGAACGACCGAAATTTGCTTCCGAAGAGATTTTCTAAAAATTTTTTGCTGCATTGACATTATTTTTGGGATTATTCGAAAAAACGTTTAGTCGAACGTATCGAACTAAATATTTTTTAATTTCAAAATTTTCGTTATTTTGGCAGTATATTTGGTTTCTAACGGAATTGTCAGCGAAATTTACGAGTAGAACGACCAAAATTTGCTTCCGAAGAGAATTTCTAAAATTTTTTTGCTGCATTGACATTATTTTTGGGATTATTCGAAAAATCGTTTAGTCGAACGTATCGAACAAAATATCCATCTTTTTCAACAAAATCTTGTTTTCAGTGTCCCTCCGGCACGTTATCGGCTTCGTATAATTTTCTCGTTCTTGCGAGGGTCTTTGGGAGACGCTAATACGTGGGCACCCTCCGTCAAGGAATGGCTCTGAATGGCTAACGCACCCTCGCATTTCCCCATGTAAATACAATCAATATTCGCACGAAATTAAACGCGGACTTGCATCTTGTTTGAAACGAGCCAAAGGATAAAGAAGATGCTGGGTGAATAGTGCGAGATCCGCGACTGGTTAGGCGAGGGCCAGATCAAAGGCGAGCCTCAAAGTTTCGTCCATTTCCGCGCCACATTATTTTATAGAAAATCCCTCACTCCTCTCTTCGCTTGCTCGGACTCTCGCGATTATTTGCTTTTTGATGCTCATGTTGATCGAAACGAGGTGACGTTCGCATAAACACATAGATTTTTTACCTCCCACTCAACCAACAATCAACTGGTAATAAACAATCAACATTACATCCGACAGCAGTTTTTTTTTTTTTGCCTCAGTCGATCCGTAAACAGCCAGTCCATCACGTCGGTAATCATTGCACTCCGAACCTCCCCGTAACAAGCTGAACTGTTTGGCAACATGAAATGCATTCGCAGAGTTGAAAGAACAGGACTGCCTCGAATTGCCCGATGGATCTGGCCTCCGGGGATTCTTTATCGATATTTTGGAATAGACAACATTGAAAGGCACCTGATGGATCTCTGCTTCTTGGATATCTTAACGATGAATAGACTGGAAATCAAATTTTGTTAAAAATCGTCGATATTTTGTTGAAAACGTTCAACTAAATATTTTTTGATAAATTTTCTTTATTTTGGCAGGAAATTTGGTTTCTAACGAAATTGTCAGCAAAAATTGCGATTGGAACGAGAAAAATTTGCTTCCCAAGAGACTTTCTACAATATTTCTCGCTGCAATGACAAAATTTTTGGGATTATTCGAAAAAAACGTTTGGTCGAACGTATCGAACAAAATATCGATATTTTCCAACAAAATTTTGTTTTTAATCGTACATGGGAGTTTTGATCGACAAATTACTTTCAACAATTAATTCCATGCAAAGCGAATTGTCAGCATTTGTGGAAGAATCGTTATCCCAATTTTAAGACAGTTCATCGGAATTAATAAAAAAAGAACCGGTTAAACGAACGAAACAATTTGTTCGTTATAGCGAGATCATCGATGCCTCGATGACGTATGTTCACCAGCAGCTAATGAGTTGCGTGGCGTTAGGATAAATGGTGATGTCAAAGGAGGAGAGAAGAAAGGATGGAAAAAAGTATGAACGTGTGGAAAATCGGAAGAAGGAGAGGAGGAGAAATTGAGGAACAGAGACATGGACCAGTGGTGCGCGGTCAGACACGAAGAGAGGCGGAAAGAAAAATGATCCGCTGTGGCTGCGGTGATATTCCTGAGGAAGCTGTGCGTGCAGGTTCAGTAGGTAGGTGTGCGTGTGTGTGACATGAGAGAGAGCTGCTATCACACCAACTGGACTGTAGCCTAATGTTCATCTACATTTTGGGCTTAATACGGGTGGGTTTTTTCGGGGCAGGGGGGGAAAGAAGAGAAATGAGGGCTTGGAGGGTAAAAAGAGAAGCCGGTTGATGTATAGGGAAAGAAAGGAGTAGACGAAGGTATGGAGGAGAGGGCAGAGGGGAATCTAGGTTCAGGTATGGTTGAGGTTGTAGCAAAGGGTTTTTTTCAATGTATAGAGAGGAGGCTCTTGAAAATTCCAGCCGAAGCTCTGGTTCGACATAGACAGGGAGGAGGACACGCACATGAGCACAAACACGCACTCGTGCTTGGCACGCATCACTCTCTTGCCGGAGGCTCTTTCTCCCTCCTTCATCGGTCGGAGAGCCCCTGGCCACCCGCGCTCATCCCTGGTTCACCCTTTCTCTCGATCGCGGCCTGCTCGCGTTCGCTTCTCGCATATATCTCGGGGCGTGTGTTTTTCCCGACTCGCAAAATGGCCGCCACCCCCACTGCATCCGTAAAAGGCTAGATGAGCGGGAGAAAGCGAGAAAAGAGAGAAAGGGAGAGGGCGCGCGCGGGTGCTTGATGATGCTCTGTTGCACTTTCTCCAACGGCAGCCAGACGCGTTCACGACACAGTCTGAGTAAGAAGACATGTCCAAAATTTTCTCCATCTCCCTCTCTTTAAATCCTATTCGTTCGTTCATTCGTTTGTCTATATGTACGCCGTACTTTCCCACCCCTAGCACACCCCTTCCATCTCCATTCTCTCTTCTCCTTCGTCTCTCCCTTCATCCACCATATAAATATATATACATCTTTTTCATATCAGCAAGTATAGCCTCCCACCCAAACCTCTTGGCTATACCACAGCCCTGTGGAGCTCATTCCACCCTTTTCCACTTGCAGCAAAACCCCTGCTTCGCGCTCTCCCTTTTTCTATCTCTCTTCTCGAATTTCTGCCAACTTCCGCCGCCCCCCCCCCCCCCCCCCAAACCC
>JBAJMU010000003.1:18679551-18696212 GCA_037952995.1 Hyposoter didymator
CAAAACCTACATCTATGTGTGACCACCTCCACCTATTATGCCCCATACATCGCCGTATGCCGGAGCCTAACACATTAGCCAGCCTCTCCAACTCTTTCGGCCGCCCGCTTGATCCCCTCTCTTCGCCCTTGGTCCTTTATCCCTTCGCCCCCACCGCACCACCACCAGCTTCATCAACGGAGGCCGCCAGCACCCCGCGCTGACTTTGCGCATAATAAAATTCATTCTTTCTGCTAAGAAATCAAAAGACGCTACACCAGCCTCCATTTTTTTCCTCAATAACTCTCACCCTTAAAAATCTTTTTTTTTTCGTTTTTATGTTTTGCAGTTACGATGCCAAACAGTGAGCCTGATTCTTGCCGTTTGATCCCAATCTTCCCCACTCCTCCGACCATTATCCAAAGCCATAGAACACGCAGCCCATTAAATACTACCTTTTCCAATTTTCACCGATTCCCAGCTGCACTCTGCTTTCTCGATACATCCCACGCACGCCCTGTCATTTATAATATATTGTTTCCTCGCAGCGCAAATGAAGTTTGCAACTAATTAAGGGAAAAGTTTGGCCGCCTGTTAACAGGCCGTTAGTGGAACCGTTCGACTTATATGGCAGGGCTGGTTATTTGCAATTTAGTTACCCGCTGATAATTACTTCCTTCTCAATATATTTGAAACGTCGAGCATTTTTCAAGTTCTCACAATTGCTGAATGGGTGGGTGAGAAATATGCAAGTTAAGGGTGACTCTGACAACAAGTTCGTAGCTATTACCAATCAGCTGCTCGTCATCAGAGGCCTGGATTAATAATTTCAGTTGCTGTTGGTAAAATTCAGATTTCGAGGTGCAATGGTTCGTTTCAGTTAATTAAGGCTGTCGATGGGATTCCACTATTTTGATGATATCTAATGGCAATTAGGGGACGTTTATAAATTGCCTTCAATTGGCTTTAGTTGAGTTTTGATCATTTCGCAGTCAATGCGTCCACTGTATCCATGTGATCGAAATATGAGGAAAACAATCGAGTCTGAAAATAAGCAGGAAACTGAGAAAAAGAAAACTCCGTCCCTAACGACCAATAAATTTTTATCCTTTTTCCAAAAGTGCCTTAAAGAGCTTTGCCACAATAACAAGCTCCTCGATAAAGTCATTCGTGCTGTAAAGGGTTAAGCATCGCTCGTATACGTAACTGTTGCGATTTACTCTCATGTTGGAACAATCACATTACAGGAGCTTAAGGGTTTACCCCGTTCTTTTTGAACACTCAGAGGCTTGTATAAATTTTCATTCGCATTGATGTCACTCGACGGGTCCACAGTTACGAGTCCAGTTGAGAAAAAAAAAACATGCACTGAAAAGAAATTTTTTTTGGAAAAGATCGATATTTTGTTCGATACGTTCGACCAAACGCTTTTTTTTTTTAATAATCCCAAAAATTTTGTCATTGCAGCAAGAAATATTGTAGAAAGTCTCTTGGGAAGCAAAGTTTAGTCGTTCCAATCGCAATTTTTGCTGACAATTTTGTTAGAAACCAAATTTCCTGCCAAAATAACGAAAATTTATCAATAAATATTTAGTTGAACGTTTTCAACAAAATATCGACGATTTTTAACAAAATTTTATTTCCACTATGCGACTCCCAAGCCGAGCTTAACTTTGTCCGGAAATCTGAATTCATTTCTGTCGCTTTTAGCAGCAATTTGGGATCCAACTTTTTGGTCAATGTTGACAAGGAACTGTCATGTTGGGAACGTTTCAGGGTTTTTACTGGTTTATCGAATGAACAAGACATTTACATCGGAGGGATGAAAAAATCGATGCATATCGTTTTAGGAGAAGGAATTAGCATTATTCTGTAGACGGCGTGGAAATGTATGAATGTAAGCAAAAATTAGCATTTAAGTCAGACTCGAGCATTACATTATTCCAGCAAATGGCGACAATGGTTCAGGGAATACGCGCGAGAGTAAGAGCAAGAGAAAAAGAGGCTGCTGTATCTTGCGAGCCCCTGGATTCAACCCCCAAAATCCGTGATCATCCCGTCAGACCACATACGCGAGAGAATTCTAGAGGATTACGTACAACCGACGTAAACCTTTGCGCAGCAAGCGAATAAATTAGAGCTTCTACCTGGCAGAGAATACGAAGGGAGAGACAAGATACATGGCGTCCACAACGAAATTTACAGACGGACCTACCACGATGGCTGGGCGCGTCTATTGCTCTGTGGCCCTCTCACGAGACTTTAACGAAATTTCCAAACGCAATTTGTGTACCCTCAAGTGATGGTAAAAGTTTGCACGTCCCTAAATATAGAGCGACACGTGCCTAAGCTCGCGTACAGAGTGCCAACAATTTGCCTCCAACATGAATTGTATTTTCTCAGCGGATACCACCCTGGACATCGAAGGGACCTTAACAGCTTTCGAACAAAGTTCAAACATCGGCGTGACATTCGAGTGGAAAGCGTTATCAAATTTTAATAACGTGACGGTAGCCTGGAAATCGTGCAACTTTAAATACTGTCGAGGAGAACAAAGTGAACGCGAATGAGCAAAAGTTTTCAGCAGAAAACAAAAATTTCACCGAATTTTGTAACCAAATTTCTGTTTCCATTTTTTTCTTCATTTTGACGCGATTTGCCCCGACGAAAAACTCAAAAAAGTTCCCTTCCCACCCCCGTTCAGCGATTGATCCGGCAGTTGCAATGGCCAAGCGGTTACCCAACCAAGTATTGACCTCGTGCGAGGCAGCTTAACTTTCCAGGTCACCGAAGCCACCCACCGACTGCCGATCCATCGCTCATGACTTGGTAACCTTCCCTTAATCATTTTCTCTTCTGTAACCCGATGCTCGAATGTAATGCGACTGAATATACTTTGATTACATCGATCTGTGCCTTGATTTCGAGATTAATTATTACTGGACACGTCTCTGTACCATTTATAGAGAATTTGATGCGTTGGAACGAACTTTTCGATCTCTAAACACCAAAAATGTGTTTCAGATGATGCACGTTCGTAAACCCTCAATTGCTACACCTCCGTAGACTTACGTACTTGCCACCATGGGGTAGATTTGTACCCCACCGACAAAAATTGTTATAAAAAATGAACTAGCGAATATTTCGACTTGAAAATTGTTGTAGAACATATTGAAAGCTTTTTTCAAAAGATTGTTTACTTCGTATAGCCAAAAATAAAATTTGAGTACACTAAAAAAAATGCTGAAACCAAAAAAAATCGAAAAAATGACTTTTTTCTTTAATGGGCTTGTGGTAATTTGTACCCCAAGGTGGTAAGGGTTGAATCTCTCAAAAACGTTATTCTCGTTCGTTCACCCCGTGGACGATTAATTTGGAAGATCGTATTCGCCTTACTCGTATGTACGGAGCTCCATCTCGTTGAAACTAATTTCGAGTTTGACTTGGCTCTCTCATTTCGATGGTGATTTCTTTAGCGAAGTAAAAAAGTTGGGGTTCATGGTTCGCCCCTCTTGTTGAGCATGGGTAACCCTTGGCCAGAGTTTTTTTCTTCGTGGGTCCAGCGAGTGTTTGAGTTTTCTCCGTCGTCAACGTGCGATCGACCGATCGCTTCGCTCGCTCCATTTAATTTTTATTTCCCCGCAAGCGGCGTTTTAAAAATTATCCACCCCTTCCGGACGTTTCAACCCTCCGACGCACCCCCCCTCCCCCCAGCGTGTTTTTCCGAGGTTGGCGTGCCCGTTAGGAGCGCCATCTGTGTGGCAACCATCATCCGAATGAGGGGCTTACAGGAGGGGTGGAAACAACCCCTCCACCAAAAGTTGCCAGAACTGAGAAGAAAAAAAACGGCGGAGGGTGGAAAAAAACGGGGGTGGAGGTGAAACGGATGGGAAAACGGAGACCGGTCTGTATCACGCCGTCGAGGAGAGCGAAACGAAGGGCTCGAGAGCTCACGTAGTGGGAGTTCAGCCACCTAAATCTCCTGCTTCGCCTCCTAGCCGCTTCGCCTCCCCCTCCCTCTCCTCCCAGCTCAACGCCACGCTTTTTTTAACGACGCTTCCTCCCTCCTGTGCCCTTGCTTCTTTTACCTTCTCTTCCACATTATTCTTATTTTTCTTCCTCTTTTTTCAAACCCAGCATCGAAACAATGTGATGTATCGCGTGTATACCGAAGCCGCGTGTTTCCTTTCGTTTTTCCCGCCAACCTCGCTCTCCATCTGTACCCGCAGTCATGTCCACATAACCACCACCTTTTTTAACGTTTCGTCAAACTCCTCCCGCCTTTTTTACTTCCGAAAAATGTTTCAATAACGTCCTCATGCTCCAGCGACCATTTTCTTACTTCAATTTATTATCCAGCTAAACATCGACGCTCCCCTTTACCAAGCACACATTTTGGCCTCCTCACAGAGGCAGCCGCGAGACGGGAAATTATTTTTTTCTCTAGTTTTCAATGTCAATGCGCTTGCAATTTCCCAAAACATCGAAAAATTGTATCTAAAAAAATGTCCGGATGTGTGTGTGTGTGTCTACGTCCTGGCATTGTAAAATTCAATTGTTTATTGATCGAGAACGGTTTGAGATACAGGGCTCCCGTTTTGCACAGATGTTAATCGATATGAGCTCTTGATTCTCTAAGAATTTTATTGGAATTGCTAGAAAAATACGAATTTTACGACATTTTGAAATTTTCAAAAAAATTGTGTCGGCGCTCAAACTTCCGCAAATAAAAAAATGTATTACTAATTTTTCTTTTTATTAATAGAGTATCATGAAAGGAAGGTTTTGGACGTTTCAAATTTTATGATTTTTCGAATTTTACGAAACTGAGTTTTTTGAAAAATCGTCCCTTATTTTTGCAATTTTTTCTTGTGCTCAGAGTTTCGTATCTACAGAATTTCCCTTCGCATCAAATTCTCGAAAAAACACGCTCCAAATACTTAGCGAAATTTTCATTAACCCAGGTCTGGGAAATTCAGTTTAATAAAAAAATTATTCGACGTCACGACGTTGTCGTTTTCTGAAGGACGAGCGATTTGGCTCGACGAAACTTTTCCAATAAGTGTCAAATATTTGCATCGTTTTTCAAATATCTTGAAAAAAATTTCGTGCTCGCGTCGATGAGCAAGAATCGCGTTCCTGACGAACCTTTTTATTATATTTTTCTGTCTCGATCAATGAACACGAAAATCTCATTGTACTCAAGATTCGCTCAGCCTCCAAGAGACTTTCTTTTGATTTTGAGAACAATCATTCATTTGGTCCGTCCTCGTACGAAATGAAAGTTAATGAAATTTGTAGAGTTTCGTGTCTGAGTCCCAAAGCCATGGAGAACAAGCGACGCGAAGTACGATTGGGGCAGGAAATTCTTGAGAATATCCGGTAATTTGTAAATGCGACGTTCTTCATCGTCGGATTGATGAATCGAAAGCTGTCATTAGCGTCAGCGGTTTAATTACATAAAAGCAAGAAGATTGATTGGTAAAAAGTATCTTTTAATTATTAACAACTATCGGAGGCGTAATTATAAAACGAATAAAGTTGGTAATGTATCATATTTGTGGGGATAGGAATGAATGACCTTATTCGGGAAAGAGTGATAACGTGATTGGTTGAATGGAACTTATCAGCTTGTGGGGTCTCGCAGTCTTATTATCTCCATTTTGTAAATGAACGTGAATTCAGAGTCGTAACGACCACACCTCGGGAATCTATATTTTGGTCTGAAAGACGATTAAACGTGGATGTGAAAGGAATAAGAAAAAAAATGAAGGAAAATCAAGCCTCGTAGCTGCGAACTCGTGCGTCACAATTTCCTTCTTTATTTTCTCATTTCTTCTTCTTCTTCTTCTTCCGGTTTTCTCGTCGTTGTTTTTTTTTCGTCATATTCTCCTTCCAAACGGGCGTCATAAAGGGTATATTTAAGGTCCCAGACAGGCGACGCATATCCCCGGTGGATAATTTCGGGCAAGGTAATGAGTGAGAGAGATCGCGCTCGATAGGGGAAGATGGCGAAAGGATGCGCGAAGGCACGAGAGCGCGCGAGAAAGAGAGTCCAAGTCGCGGGGGTGAGAGAAGAGGGTTCTCGGTTTTCCTGCGACGATGGCCAGTCGTTCGGAGCTCCCTCTGGGCGAAGGGAATGGCGGGCACCAACCTCTGCGTACGAGGGTTACTGCCACTGCTGCTGCCGCCGCCACCACCGCGCCGCGACGCAGCTGGAAGGGGCGAAAACGAGAGAAACGTCGGGTGGACTCTCGCCTATTCTGCTCCGTTCTCTATGTATTCACTCTATACCTCCACCGCCCCTAATGCTGCGTAGCCACCAATCCGAACGTACTTTTTGCTACCCGCTCGCCTGACCCCCCTTAACGTCCTCGGGCTGTTCGGGTTGGCGGTGCGGCGCGGAGGAGCACAACCCGGCGTGTTCGTCGACGTATATTTTTCCCCTCAGAGGTCGCGAAGGGTGACTCGCCCGCATCGCATCCTATATACACCCCCGTAGACCAACGTCGGCAAAAGGGTGGATTTTCCCGCTGCTGTGTGCGTTCGTTCGCATTCAAAAGAGGGATAAAACCGGCGCGAGACAAAATGAGCTAGAAAGAGATACCGATAGAGCATCCAAGAGAAATACAGACGTGCGCAGTACCCAAACTTTTACGCGGCTGGCACCGCGCGCGCCAATGCCCGAGCTTTAGGGATCAATTTCGCGATAACATAACCCTTATATTTACAAGGCTTCTTCAGTACATTTTTTCCTTTATATACATGTCCCTCCTGATGCTTATATCGCGATACTTTCCTCATGCCAATATTTAATAAAAGATGCCAGAGGAGATCGATATTCGCGTCAACCGCCACTGGCTACAACGGCACCTTTCACTTTTTAGTCTCGATTTTCTTATCAGCCCTCGAGATACGTTCAACATATTGATACACAAGCAGATATAGGTTCGTTAACCCTTGCCACCTTGAGGTACAAAAGTACCCCTAGGCCTATCACGAAACGACTTTATTTAAAGGGTTTTTTTCCAAATTTTGCACAAACGTTCTTGGCACACAAAATCCAACAGTTTTCTCCTGTGAATAAAAATTTTCTCACGTTTCGAATTTGAAATATTTTATTTCCAATTTTTCCCAGGTAAACGCGTGTAAATTGGAGTCGCGTTTCTTTTCATTTCTTCTTGCATCTTTTTAACGAAACGTCAGTTCAATTTACTCGCGTTTTGATGGGAAAAATAAAAAAAAATTGGAAATTAAATGTCTCGAATTTTAAACGTCAGAAATTTTTTTTTTCTACAGGAGAAAAATGTTTGTTTTGGTGCCCAGAACGTTGGTACAAAAATTTTGAAAGAATCGTAAATAAAGGAAAATAGTCATTTTTCCATTGCTGCTGGTTTCAGCATTTTTTTCAGTGCACTGAAATTTAATTTTTGGCTATACGAAGTAAACAATATTTAAAAAAAAGCTTTCAAAATGTTCTGCAACATTTTTCAAGTCGAAATATTCAGTAGTTCATTTTTTATGACAATTTTTGTCACTGGGGTACAAATCTACCCCATGGAGGCAAGTATGTGAGATTATATTTCCTCCAGAGAGAAGCTCGTTGGCCAGAAACGCAGAAAATTTCGTCCTGCGTCTTTTCACGATTTTCTTTTTTTTTGTTTTTTTTTTTTCATGTTTCCGCAGATTGCTAGCAAATATTTCCGAAGGTCAGAAAAATCGGAAACGCCTCATGCAGTTTATGACAAGGCTGCTGAGACGGATCGCCGTTGTTTCTTTTTTCTTGCTGCAGGCTCACGAGAGAACGCTCTCTCGTATCGAATTTTCCGATTTCTTGTCCGTTAAGCTATTGAATTACACTCGACGCTACGGGAAATCGATGCGCTCGCGAAACGCGGTTACGGGGCTGTCTTGTCTGTCATGCACGAGATACAGGAATTCAATCCTTGTCAGGTGTTGCTCGTATTTTTCAAACTCTTCTCACGCGATGATGAATTTAACGTACAATTCATTATTTCTCTACACGATCCTGCGTCCAATGGATTCAGCTATTTCAATGAAATTATTACGAAGCACGGGGGAAGATCGGTAATCGAATTCCAAAACTTGATTAATACATTTGCTGCCTAAGAGCACGAAGAATTGTTTTTTCTTAAGTTTTAAATTAAATTCATGAATAATTAACGTTTTTTTTATTTAATCAATTTTTAATCAACACAAATTTCAAGGACTAATGAAAAATTTGCTCCAACAGCTCAATGATTCAGTTTTTTAATGAAAATACATCCGGATTAATGCATTTGCTGCCTGAGAGCACGAAGAATTGTTTTTTTTTTAAGTTTTGAATTAAATTCATGAAAAATTAACATTTTTTTTTTATTAAATCAATTTTTAATCAACACAAATTTCAAGGACTAATGAAAAATTTGCTCCAACAGCTCAATGATTCGGTTTTTTAATGAAAATACATCCGGATTAATGCATTTGCTGCCTGAGAGCACGAAGAATTGTTTTTTTTTAAGTTTTAAATTAAATTCATGAAAAATTAACGTTTTTTTTTATTAAATCAATTTTTAATCGACACAAATTTCGAGGACTGAAGAAAAATTTGCTCCAACAGCTCAATGATTCGGTTTTTTAATAAAAATACATCCGGATTAATGCATTTGCTGCCTAAGAGCACGAAGAATTGTTTTTTTTTTTAAGTTTTGAATTAAATTCATGAAAAATTAACGTTTTTTTTTTATAAATCAATTTAATCGACACAAATTTCAAGGACTAATGAAAAATTTGCTCCAACAGCTCAATGATTCGGTTTTTTCAATGAAAATACATCCGGAATTTGATAAAATTCGATCAATCGGTTACAGAGTTACAGGAACCTTCGGATTGACCGCAAAATGCGGGCCGATATTTAAATCGGTTCAACCGAACGCTTCGAATCGTTTGCCATACGTGTCTGTTAGTGTAAATTTAAATAAAGTTCAAATATCGGTAATATATTAAATTTATTTAACAGTATCATTGTCTCAATCATTGAAATCGTTGATTGGATCTAACCTGATGGTTTTGTTGGAACGCAAAATTGTAGTTTGAGCAATTTGTTTATATTGACACTAATTTGTTAATTTGTTGGTGGAAAATATTTTTTGACTCTCCTGGAACAATGTAAAGTACCGAGTCACGAGGTTTTTGTCGTGGGAGCAATAATACGAAACAGAAAAAGAAATTCGGAAGGATTTTTGACGAGGAAGCTTGAGGCAGAGTCAAAGAAAATTTATAAATTCAATTTGAATTTTGTCAAAAAATTTCGATATTTTGTTCAAGACGATAAAGTAAATATTTTTGGGTAATTTCGAAATTTCTATTTTGAAAATATTTTTGATTTTTGACGGAACTGTCAGCAAAATTTACGATTGGAATGACAAAAATTTGCTTTTCGAAGAGACTTTCCAGAATATTTCTGGCTGCAATGACAACATTTTTGTGATTTTTCAAAAAAAACGTTTTATTTACGAAAATTTGCAGAGAAGAATGGAGAATCGTCTTTGAATCGAACACTAAAATGAAAATTTTGTTGGAAAAGATCGATATTTTGTTCGATACGTTCGACCCAACGTTTTTTTGAATAACCCCAAAAATTGTGTCATCGGAGCAAGAAATATTGTAGAAAGGCTCTTCGGAAGCAAATTTTTGTCGTTCCAATAGCAAATTTTGCTGACAATTTCGTTAGAAACCAAATATACTGCAAAAATGACGAAAATTTTGAAAATATCAAAAAATATTTAGTTGACCGCGTGTTAGACAAAATATCGACGATTTTTAACAAAATTTGATTTCGCTCGGTATTTGTAGAGAGAATTGAGTATTTTGTCGGAGACAAAGCTCGAAAATATAGTTTGGCATTATTAGGGTCTCGTTTTAGCTCGCGAAATACTCCTGCGCATCGAGTGAAGTTGGCTTTAACGTGGAAAAGCCTGGCGCGTCCATTTCCCCTATCGTCGAGGAGTTTCTTCATCCTTTCGGGTTGTGACTGTGCACGGGAACGAGAAGCAGGACTGGCAGGAGCGAATATAGAAGGTCGGTTACCGTCGGGAATCCTCGTGGTGGTTCTCGCTTGTACACGCAGGCAAGGTCGCTTTTGGTTCTCTCCTTTCGTTTGGGCGTTCTTGTCCTCGTTTGCGCTTATGGCTGTGCCGTTCTCTCCGGCCCTTGGTGTTGCCACTGCGTGCTTTCGCGAAAATCCTCGCGATAAATTATGCCGGGCGCGCTCGCTTTCCAGCACGAAGGGGGTTGGGAATAAATGACCCATCCGCTCCCCGGTGGGGTTGCTATACCTCGCAGACCATCCACTATTCTCCACAAGAGCCGCGCCACCGCGCGCTCCTGTTTCTCTGCCTGCTCCGCGACTCTTCCTCTCTTTTGCCTCAACGCTCTCCTGCCGACCTGGCCCTTATACCCACGCGCACACGCTCCCTGGAACGCACCAGCCTCGCAATTCTCTCTCTTCCCATTTCCTCTCTGCTCTGGCTCCTCGGATATAACTGAGAGAATCAACTCTAGCATCTCTCTTAGTCGGCAGCTTATTTCTCCATGTACCGAAGAGCTCGCTCTCTTCCCGCCTGTGCACACCTCGACATATTCTGCGCCCTCGTCTCAGTCTCTTCTCTTCAATCCCTGCAGCTTGCATCTCGCTTTCCACACACACGTTACGTTTTCTTCGTCCTTCCCTCGCTTCTCGCCTCTCTCGCTCTTCACATTTGCTAAATCTTCTCACCGGAGAACTCTGGGATCCTGATGACGTCCACGACCAGACGAGCATTGCAGTTTTTCGAGTACCGCAGCAGCAGCAGCAGCCCGAGAGGCAAACCAGCTTTAAAATTATAATGGTACGCGCATTTTTGATGAACGTCCTCTGCTGCAAGCTCTCTCTCTCTCTCTCTCTTTCCACCGTTTCCGATATTTCACTCCCGCTGAGCTTCCACCCACCCACTCAACCACCCAATCCCAAAACTCTTTTCGTATACAGTTGCCAACGTCATAGTGCTCCTGTAAAAATTCGCTCACCGTTTTTATTCACGAGAAACACGAATGCACACACTGGAAATGAATTTTTTTTAAAAATCGTCGATATTTTGTTGAACGCGGTAAACATTTGTGAAAATTTCAAAATTCTCGGTATTTTGGCAGAATTTTTGGTTTCTAATGGAATTGTCAGCAAAATTTACGATTCGAACGACAAGAATTTGCTTCCGAAGAGATTTTCTAGAATATTTCTTGCTGCGATGACACAATTTTCGGGATTTTTCAAAAAAACGTTTAGTCGAACGTATCGAACTGAATATTTTTGATAATTTCAAAATTTTCGTCATTTTGGCAGAATTTTTAGTTTCTAATGGAATTGTCAGCAAAATTTACGATTCGAACGACAAGAATTTGCTTCCGAAGAGATTTTCTAGAATATTTCTTGCTGCGATGACACAATTTTTGGGATTTTTCAAAAAAACGTTTAGTCGAACGTATCGAACTGAATATTTTTAATAATTTCAAAATTTTCGTCATTTTGGCAGAATTTTTGGTTTCTAATGGAATTGTCAGCAAAATTTACGATTCGAACGACAAGAATTTGCTTCCGAAGAGATTTTCTACAATATTTCTTGCTGCGTTGACACAATTTTTAGGATTTTTCAAAAAAAACGTTTCGTCGAACGTGCACCTAACAAAATATCGTTCCAACAAAATTTTATTTTCAGTGCACAAATTTTTGACGTTTTTTCAAAATTCTATGATCTCAGCATCGCCCCGAATGCTGACCCGAATTCGCACCAAAGCAGATCAGAGACTCGCTTCGTTCGAGCATTTTTCACGTTTTTATTGATTGAGCTACTAAGATCATTAACAATTAACCAGCAAATTATGAGGCTTTGCAAATTTATGACGAAATTTCGAAAAAACGCGATTCTCGTTAAGGTGCACACACTCGGATGTGACTCACTCAACTCACTGTGCAGTAGATCGTGACGTTTGTATTTCGTTGTAAAGATAAAGGGCTCTAGGGTGATGTACTCATCCTGCACAGACGCTGTCTCGGTTTCTGTACAACCACTTGGCTCTCGTCCGTGGCGGAAACAATGGTGCCAGAGGTTGGCATCAACTGTACATCTCCATATGTATAAGCAGGCTGTTGTGTTTCCTACAATTTGAAAACGTATGTGCTCGGATACGTGGGCTTTGTGGCCGGAGATGGTTGGAGCTTTTGAATTCTCTCTGGCTTCTCAAATCTCTCGCATCTTCCATTTTGTCTACGTCTTTCTTCTTTCCACCCTTTGAAATAGACGATAATTCTCAGTGTCAGTTGATTCACATAATTATTCAAATTTCTCGTCCTCCTTCACGCGATTCTCATTATTGTTTTTCGTCTTGGCTCTGTATCAACAATTTTGTCAAAGAAATTCGATCGAGATTACGAAAAAAAAAAATGGAATAAAAATTTCGGGATTTTTTTCAATAAGAAAACACGTGCAGCAGGAATTGCTTTTGGATTATTTTTGTAGAAACGACCAAAGACACGATACACAGAAAAAAGAAGAATCATTACTTTTCGTACGAAGAAAAAAAAATCAAATTATTCATTGAATTTTTTTTTTTCTACGAGGAAAATAAAATTAAAAAACATTTCCGGTGTCGACAGAATACCCACCGGGAATGGCGTTCCATTCCAAGCAATTTTTTTCGTCACAGAATCTCACTTTCCATGAAAATGAAAAAAAAAACTTGGCAATCAGGGAAAAAAATGTTTGCACAGTTTGAGCAGTAAATCTTTTTCGATATTTATTTTCTCCTTAATTATTCTTTTTATTCGCAAAGTGAGTCATTTTGCCCGCAGCATTTTTAACTTGGATTGTTTAAAAAAAAAAAAAAAACAGGGTCGTCGATACTACAGGATGATGTTATTTTGGAATTATTTGTGTTCCACAGTGTTTTTTATTTTCTCACGATTACAAACACGATGACAAAATGAGGCAATCGACTTTTTCACGTTCGATAAATGATTGTGGCGTCTTTAAGGTTTGCATTAAATTAAAACATTTAATATTGAGCGAGTGATTTAGTTGAAAATAAACAGGAGCAGTAAAAACAATTTTTGAGCTCGAGCAAACGAGGGAATCGTGTGAAATGTTGCTGGAGGTTATTTGACGCAGGGTGGACAATGAATTCGCGTAGTACGACAAAGGGTATGGGCGCACACAGAGAGAAAGGATTTCAACGTCCTCGCGCGTCTGGGCAAAAAAAAAAACTCGGGAAACATTTTCTTTCCGCAATTTTTTTTTGGTTCGTTTATTTTTTTGGATTATCAAACTGTTTAACATTCTCTGTTGGATATATTTAAACAGCGCTCATTGCCAGGCTTGACGGTCGAGCCAAAGGTTCGCGAGGGGCGAGTGGGTGGTTGGGTGCGCGAGGTACGTCTGTCCATGCACCTATCGACTTTCTCGGTTCTCTCATACGTTCCCAACCGTTCCCGGGTCATTCTGTACATTATGAGAATCTCGCTTTCTCCCTCGCCTCGTCCCTTTTCTATCGCACTCTGTCGTTCTCATTTCATTTCATTTCGCTCGGTTCGAATCTGTTTTTCCTCATGTACCGTGCGCCCTGCACATTTGAAGCGCAAAGAAAAAAGGGAAAGATCCTTACAAAGCAAAAGGAAAACCCTTTTCGTTTCCCCTCGCGCAATTTTATCTTTTGCGCTCACGATCGCGTTCGTTCGCATGGCAAGGCAGCTGTCCAACGCACACTTGCTCGTTTGACATGCGAACCGCGATTCTCGACATTGTTCGAAAAAGTAACGATAAAAAAAATTCGGAAATGTTGGGAATTTCTAGGTCGAAGTTTGAGACAAAGAAAAAAAGCTCGTGGCTTATTTTCGTGGAGTACTGAGTGGAGTTTCCGCCCTGAGCACCGCGAGCCCAATGAGTCGTCGTGTTAGAAGTTTTGTCAGACTCCTCGCGGTGAGGGCAATCCGATCGAATGGAATTAAATAATAGAGACACATTCTCGAATCTGTTGGAAAGCCTGGGACTGGAAAAAAACTTTTAAGGAGTTTTCGTCCATCGGATTAAAAACAATCGATGACCTTTCTTCGCTTCCCCGCAGCAGCGCTGTACGTCGCTCTCGCTTGTTTATTTCCCAATGAAGAGAAACATGATCGCGGAGATCGAATCACTCGCGGAGTAGACGCGTCTCCCGCGACATATATATCACGGGGAAGCCGTAAGAGAAGCGCGAGCTGCGTATATATGCGTTCGGCAGGTACGAACGAATCCCACGATATAGAGAGACGATAAAAAAAGTTGCGTGAGCGAGAGAAAACGAGAGGAAGGGAAAGAGCGAGAGAGAGAGACGGAGGGTAGTTTTGGTGTGAAGAAAAACGCGCGGAAAAAAGCGATATCTGCCGGATGATCGGAGGCGACGAAGGGAGGATTTGATGGGTCAAACGGGGGAAGAGGGATCGAGTGTGTGTGTGTGTGTGTGTGCAATTTACCTATAACCCATAAATCGACCCCACTTTTCTATTAAGAGACGCACGATTGACTTGCGTTGTTCGGTTTCCTTCATCCTCCCCTCGCGATCGGTATCCACGCGAGTTCCCCTCCGATTCCATTTTTCTCTCGACTCTTCCACCCTCGCAGTGCAGCTCCGCTGCATTTTTTTCCATCTATTTTGTTTTCAGTGCAGTTTTATCTATTTTTACCCCTCTTCACTGGCTCGGGCTTTTTTTTCCTGCCTGCCCGTCGCCCGCGCTCGGCGGGGGAGAGTCACTTCGACGAGGTGCGGCGCGTTGCTGCTGCGCGCTGCTAAAATTTCTCTTTTCGCTGCGTCTCTCTCGCTCTATCTTTCCCATTCCCCGCGATTTTTTTTTCTCCGGAGCACGCGGACAGGTGCGTAGCGAGTCGCGAGAGACCCTGCGCTCGAAAAAAAACAAGAAAAAATGTAAAAAATCTCGATCCACTTCAGACAAGAGGAAATACTTGTCAAGCGGCCTCGATATTTTTGTAGCACGAGCCCGGAAGTATCTGGCTATAAGCACATGCCTCTTAAAAATGAAAAAAGGCGCTGCATATTTTTGTACGAAGCCTGAACAAAATCTGTTGCATAAAAAAAATGGCCTCGCAATCGCAGGCGGAAATAATATTCCGTTTGCTTAAAATCAACGATCGCGAGTCTCGCTAACTCTAATTATTATCGAAAAGCCACTACGTAAGCTCTGGCAATACATATACCGAGGCGGTCTTGTGCGTTCACGTTGCTCGTTGCAACATTTCGAGCGTCATTAATGATTGATTCGTTAGCATGGGGACACGAGGCATCTACAGCTTGTTGCCTATTACTGTCCGGATGCATCAATATTTAAAGGAAACATCGTGATGCTGTACGTTCCGCAGAACGACTGCTCTGCAACTCTGCCTCCAATTTCCCCCTCATATCGCAACCAAATTTATGCCCCCCTGCGTTTATATTCCTCTCAACAATTTCTCAATATATCCTCCAGGCTCGATGGTCCATCGACTGGAGCGTGGCATGTGCAAAGTCCTGAAAATCCAAGATTTTCTTCGCACAAAAAAAAGGCCCTACTGCGCATCAGGCAAGGAGCAGCGTGAGCTCTGCGACGGCTGAGCATCGTGTGTGCAGAATTACTGCCCAGGATTGCAGGATTTTGTTCCTTTGGGCGTGAATGCTAGCTCCTCCGATTCATCGCTGTTATCGAGAACACTGCGTCATCTTCCCTGGACGTAGAGTCTACGCCGACAGTATCGCGTTATCCTCGAACGTATACAAACGTATATACGCGGTTCACAATTATTGTTGCTCTCCAATGCGCTTACGGGAGCAGGAGGCAGCAGCAAGGACCAAACGTTTCAATGAACATGGAGATAATCATTGGAACGTGCATACGAGAAGCGTGAAACGTTACGACAAGGACATTTCGTATTTAGGTCATCGTAACCATATCCCGAGGAATTCCATGGCAATATAATAAGTTGCGTTCGCGCACGCATGCGGAAAGAAAGTCGCAGCGGAGCTTTCGATGAATCTTCGAACTCTAAATTTCAAAATCGTTGGAAATTTCGCAGGAAATCGGTTCTTCGTTGACGCGGATCCATGCTCAATGATCGGGGACGAAAAACGAAAGAAAAAACGCAGGCGAAAATGGAATGTTGCCGGAGACACTCTCCGACGATTTCCGGCCATGGAAACGAGCTTCGTATTCGGGATCTGCGAGTTTGTATGAAAAGAGGAAAAGCAACACGGGTGCGAGTAATTTTGATGGTAAAATTGAAGACGGAAAATGATCGAATAAGAGAAAACGAAATTTTCTCTTAATTTTGGAGTCGACGCTGCTCCAGGTTTTCCGCATTCACTTTTGGTCTTTCCGACACATACAGACGCATGTATATATTGCGTGCGTGTCGTGGACTAAGTTTAATGGGGAACAGCAGAGAGAAGAGGGTACGCGAAGGTACAGGCTGGACCTTATGAGGCTATAACCCGGGGCAACGACGCAGGAGGGTCGCTGTGAAAATACACTCCTGGGAAAGTGGTGGCGGTATATCGGAGTAGGAGAGGATTGAGGGAAGAGTTTCGAAATGAAGGAAAAAAAAAAAAAAAAAAAAAAAAAAAAA
>JBAJMU010000003.1:18709327-18775038 GCA_037952995.1 Hyposoter didymator
AAAAATAACGCTGCAAATTGAAATTTGCAGCTTTTTTTGTATTTTTATTTCAATTATATAATTTGGGGAACTTGGCTGGAAGGTATAGAGGAAGTATAGACTTGGATACAATATTTTAAAAAATTTGGAAAAATTAAAGTGGTTACACGATTTTTCGAAAAACTGATTTTCATAAAATTTGAAAAATCGTAAAATTTAAACCGTTCGACCGATATTCTCCAAATTCAATACAAACGTTCCTATAATGATACTCTGTCGATAAAAAAAAAATTAGTAATCAATCTTTTAATTTGCGGAAGTTAGAGCGTCGACGGAATTTTTTTTGAAATTTTCAAAATGACGGAGAATTTGTATTTTTCTAGAAATTCCAACAAAATTCTCAAAGAATTAATTGAAAGAAAACTATTTTCACCGTCAATGAAAAAAAAAAATGAAAAATCGTTAGCCAAAAATTACGAAATAGCGTGAAAATCTTTTTTTACAAAATTTCATAAAAATCAGTTGTTCCGTTGATTCTCACGTTCGAATCATGTGCATGCAAAATTTTCTTGAGAAATCGAGCTTTTTCTGGCTCTTCGATGGTAACAGACTTCGAACCGATGTTCGGATTCGATCGCATTCGTTTTATCATGGAAGAATTAAAATGATCGGGCTTTAAATGATATTTATTATTTGGCATCGATTTAAAATGAGTAAATGGGCCAATGACCCCCTGAAAAATGCTGTCAGGGTCATAATACATCGGAAATGATTTGAATCGAACGTTGAGGTGGTCGTGAAAAAAGTGCAGAGATCCGGATGGCAAAAAGCAGATGAAATATAATCGTCGTGATAATGAAAAGTTGATTACTCCCGCGGTGCTGTTTTTCCGCTGGTTATACGTGGGCTCGATGGTTTGTGATTTGGAAATGGTTCCGGTCGACTGTAGAAACATGCGCTGATAAATAAATTGGTATAAATCGTGAGCGATCGAGTTAATAAAATGAATCGAGTTAATTCGATTGCCTTTGGTCGATGTCTCGTCGGGGTGACTCATGTGCGAGGAGGTGGAGTCGAATGTGAAGGATGCAGAGGGTTCCGCAGAACGGGAGGGTTAGTGTCGATGGTGTGCGGAGGGACGAATGGAGAAAGAAAAAAAAACGAAACAAAAAACGTGGCGGAGTGAAGAGAGAAAGCTCTGGAACGAAACGTCGTTCTCGGGGAGCGGTGTGCGCGATAGTTGCAGGGTATAGATCGAGGCCCAGGCTGGTTTTATATAAAGAGCGGTTGGCTGATGAGGCCGCACAAAATGCGAGAGGGTGTGAACCCTCCGTGGCCGCTCGCGTGGCCTGCAAATACACACGATCAACGCGGACAAAAGAAGAAAAAAGAAAAAACAGCCAAAGAAAGCATCGCGGACGCGAATGAAAAAGAACGTTCGAAAGAAAGAGGCAAGAGAGAATGAGAAAATAGAGGAAAAAGCCCTGAAGCATATAATGTGCATAAAAGAATTCGACAAACTTTTCAACGCGTGTGCGCGAAGCTCCTAAAATATAGGGACCATCCCCAGAGCAGAAAGTCTTTTCTCTCGGAGGACTGAATCGCTACCGCACTCCTCTGTCCTTTGCCATTTCTATCGAACAAACTAACTTCGCGTACTTACTGTACCACAGAGATGTGCATTTTATTCTTTTCCTTCTGTCTGCCCCAACGAGTTTATCCCTCCTGCGGATTTCTTTTCACTATTATCTCCACGTCCTCAGCATCCCAGTTATCGGAGCACTTTGACCTGTCGAGCGACATAATCGAACTTACACGTTCGTTCCACTCATTTTTTGTCTCCAACTTTTTACCCGATTTCCCGAAACATCGAGACTCCATGTAACGACGTAAAAAGAAGTTTCTGGAATTATTAATTTTGGGAGAGAAAAAAAATTGTTATTTGATTTTAAAAAATGTGGGAAAAAAAATATTTCGTGCAAAATTTAATTGACGACCACATAAAATTGTATTTTCCAATTAATTATTGACGGAATAAAAATATTTGAAATGCATTATTTCTCTAAAACAAAAGAGAAACATAAAATTTTGCATTTTTTATATACGGGGGTAGAAAAAAATGTGTTTACAGAACGAGTTAACGTTTTTTTCGAGAATTTATTCGTTGCTGAACGAATTCATTGATTTATTACGAAGTTGAATTTTTTTTTTATCAACGAAAATAAAGAAATCTTTAAAAATGGACAGAATTTGAGAACGAAAAATATCTTTCGTCATTGAAGTCTCCAATTTTAGAATAAAAAAAAAAAAAATGGCCTCGAAACCGGGACAAGTAGAGAATCGGTGGAACATTTTGATAAGGATCGTTTAAAAATTCCGTGGCAAACGACAGAGTGACAGTGAATTTTATTTCTACTTTTTCCTTCGACATTTTCTTTCGATTTCGCATATTTATCCACGAGCCTCCATTTTTGACATTATAGAAATATCGACGTTGGCAGTGTGTTAACTTCTATAGATTTCCTCAAATAGCTGGGCCATTGGCTTCACGATGGCATAAATAGATGAAAAAAAAACGCATCGATATGAAAATTTGACGAATATATAAATGAAGGATTTATTCGACAAGTTTACCAATGCCAAAAATAATAAAAGATTGTGTATCCATCGTGTGGCACGAACTGAGATTCATCCATATGTGAATTTACTGAGATGTAACGATTCAATGACTTTTCTCGAGCACCGGAGACTGAATAACGTCGAAAGATCGACATGTGCTGATTGAGCGCCATGTTGATCGAAGGACACAACGAAAAGGACGAAAGGAACTCCTCCAAGCTCCTCCCTCCCGCAGGTTTATAAAAAATAGTTTGCAGAATAATCGATTAAACGAAATAAAAAGGGAGAAAAAATCTGATCGATCGATTGATTAAAATGCAAATAACTGCAACAATTATTTAGTCTTTTCGTCTTAATTAGCAGACAAGCTAATGTGGCACGTGGTATACCGCAATTAACAGCCCGAAAATGAATAAAAAGGCAGAGCATGTGGATACCTGGACGCAAAGGTAAAAGTATGATAGCAGAACGCAGTGTCCCGTAACTAGAAGAGAGTCGAGAGAATTGCATGTGTACAAGTCGCGCGCGCGTGGGTTCGGACCGCCTCTACTTCCGGACGAGGTCCTTATGTTAGCCGTACAACGATCTATACACATGTACTCACGGTTTCGTGTGCAAAAGCATCAACCCTCGGGAACATCCGCGTCCAAGAGTTTTCCCGCATCCTGATGCCTCGGCATACGAGAGGAAAGAGGAAAGAGCGGTTAAAACAAATGAGCGGCGAGCTCTGGCCTTAAATTAGCGCAGCCGAGGGATGCTTTTCATTTCCACCCTTAAATTAGGACTAAGCCTGTCCCGCTTTCGTCCTTCTCACAAGTTTCCACAGTTTGATCGGATGAGTTACCGCAGCTAAAAGTTACGCTGACGCTGATGAGCGTTCTCGCGACTCCTGGGGCTTACCGAAGCACTTTTCTACTACTTTTTTCTTCCCTAGCTCCCTGCAGGATACGTTCAACCTCGATAATGAACTTGCAAATACATCGAGCCATATCCGACGTCACTGCAACTATTTACACAAGCGGATATATCAGTTATCGATGGAATCGCCAAAAAAATTCACGATCTTTTGTTTTTGCTCGTGGATGGAGATCGCATTAAGGAGGTTGGATGACGAAATCAAAAGAATCACACTGGAAATAAAATTTCGTTAAAAATCGTCGATATTTTGTTGAATGCGGTAAATATTTTTTGAAAATTTCAAAATTTCCGTTATTTTGGCAGAATTTTTGGTTTCTAACGAAATTTCCAGCAAAATTTGCGATTGGAACGACTAAAATTTGCTTCCGAAGAGACTTTCTACAATATTTCTTGCTGCGATGACACTATTTTTGGGATTATTCAAAAAAACGTTTAGTCGAACGTTTCGAACAAAATATCGATCTTTTCCAACAAAATTTCATTTTTAGTGCAGAGTTTTATGAAATTTGGTCATGACATTCTTTCGCATCAAGTGCGTAGAAACACAAATTTTTACTAAATTTTTTACCACGTGCCTTAGTATTTAATAACTCGAGTGCTACGTGATGGAAAAATCTCCAAAAAATTGTATTATCATATTTATAATTAAAGAATATATTCACCAAATTTTATTTAATTCTTATACGATTTTGAATCTTGCAAAGTTGAGACTGAACGAAAAAAAAATTTCTTCTATTTACAATTTATCGAATTTTGAAAATCGTGCCAATTTTTCGCGACTCTTGAGTTTCTGGGTCGCAAGAAAAGATCGTTCCGACCTCTCTATCAAATATTGAACGATAATTATGAGCTCTGCTAAAGAAAAAACAGATTTTCGTTGCATTCTAACGATCAAAACGTCAACATCAAGAATTCTTATCGTTCAGAGAATTTTTTTTATTTTTATTTCAACACGATACAGCATGGCAACATCGTATCGTCGTGATCCAACGTCCGTAGCAGAACAAGAAGAGTTTCCCAAGATGCTCCGTACGTTTTTCTCTCGATGGTTTTTTTATTCCAAGGAAAAATGCTCGCCTTGGTCTTTTCTGCATATTAAACGTCGTCGTGATCGTCGTACAACTCGGCCGCGGCCATGTTGTCAGAATGTCCACCACCTAACCACCCTCTTTCTTCTCTTAATGCTCTCCCTCCATTTTACAACCTCCTGTGCTCCCCCCTCTCCAGTCATCTAGCCCTGTCGAGGGGGGTCTGTTATGTAAATGCGAACCAACCCTGCACGGACCCTCCGTCTCTCGAGCATCTCATACTCCACGGCTCTTTGCATCTAGCTCTCACCCCGCGTGAGAGAAGCTTCCCGATCACAAATGTACCATCACATCCGTGCGTAAGTGTGAGAGAGAAAATCTTTGCGCGTGTGTTTGAGTCTTTGCGTGTCTGTGGATGGAAACGTATCAGCGCACACACACACGCGAAAAAGCCGTTACTTGAAACCCTGCTCGGTCACCGGGAGTCACACGAGAAACTCCCCTTGAAATGCTCGGCCACCACCCCCTGCGAACTGCCTCCAACTATCAGCCCCTAAATCTAAGTCCAAAGGACCTCGTATAGGCACTGATAAAAGTTTACGAAATTCGACTTTTCTTATCGTAAGAAAATTTATGTGTATCGACGTATCAATTGATTTTTCATGAAATAGCGATTCAAACACATTGAAAATGAAATTTTGTTAAAAATCGTCGATATTTTTTTGAACGCGGCAAACTAAATATTTTTTGATTATTTCAAAATTTTCGTTATTTTGGCAGCATATTTGGTTTCTTATGGAATTACCAGCAAAATTTACGATTGGAACGACAAAAATTTGTTTCCGATGAGACTTTCTAGAATATTTCTTGCTGCGATGACACAATTTTTGGCATTATTCAAAGAAAACGTTTAGTTTAACGTATCGAACAAAATATCGATCTTTTTCAACAAAATTTTGTTTTCAGTGCAATTTTTCAAACCGTTGAAACATTTTTTCGAAAAATTATCGATTTTTTTAAATAAAATTGTAGTTTTTGGGATTTTGAAATATTTGTTTTGACATTTTGAAGGAATTGGGAGTGTGGAAGATTCGAATGACTGCAATGGCAGGGTCATGCTGCCAGAGGATGTTAGTTTTGGAAAGGAAAATGTTGACTGCGAGCGAGCTAATGGGAATTTTTCATTTAGGCATTAAGAAAAGTGTCCTCGAAAACGTTACCCTGGTGAGTAGTCAGCCGCGCATCCTCGGCTCTGGAAATTTGCCTAATTCCGTCGAAAACCCAGCGAGTCAGTTGGCATCAAGGCAAGTGTCTATTATACTCTAGTCCCGGTGACGTTGGGTTGATTCTCCTACCGTAATTTCAACCGAGTACTATGCTGAAATCCCTCTCATCGTTCTCTACTAACCATACTCTGTACCGCAGCGATACGAGAGTTGGAATAGAGAGAAATGTGCTTTGGTCTCTGGTGGGGTGGTGTGCGGTAAGGTGGAGAGTAGATGGGGATGTATAGAGAGATATGGTGTTGTTATCTGTCCTCGTTTCAGTGTCGTTTCCATCGCAGTCTCGGGGCGCCTTTATATACAGGAGCAAAGAAGGAGAATCGAGAAATTGCGAGATTGCGCGAATTTAGGATCCTGGTGTTCTCTTGGTTGTCGTTGATGGTACATGGAAACGTGGTGTGCGCCATGTTGGCCAGGCAAGTTCTAAGCTAGCTAAATAATGGTGGGTATAGAAGTGGATGGAAGGGGTCGGGTCATCAAGGGAGTTTGGCCGAAAGAGAGACGGAGAAAGGATGCTCGAAAAGTGAGGGGGACGAAAATAGGAAGGAGCAAAATGGGAATAGTGCGCGGTATTATGGGGGTGGGGGGTTGAGTTGGCCGAAGGATGAAAATGGTATAAGGGTGGATATGGTGAAAGGGTAAGGGAGCTGCCCCTATGATTCGGCCAACGCTACGGGCTCATCGTGCATCCTCCTTTTCTCGTCTCTATAGCTCTGTCCTTCTCACTCTCTATTTCTCTCTATGCATGTATATTAATTCGAGGATCACGCATACTGGAGAATGTCTCTATGTATGAGAGCAAAGTTCCTTCCAGGCGCTCGTTACGACCCGGACCGGCTGATCTTTTCGCTTGTGTAAATTTCTGCCGAGCAACCACCCTTATCCATCTACGTGTGGGCGCGCTCGAGCTATTCCTGTATAAGTCTGTTTTATGTACCTAGAGCGAGTGTTGGCCTGTTCGGTGGGGGGGACGCAGAGGATTTCTGTGTGTGAGTATTAATTTAGGAAGGTGCCTCCGTTGGTCCTTTTCCCCAGGGACGTTGGAGCCAAGCTAAGAAAAATGCCTCAGCCCCTGCTGCCACCGAGTTACCAAACGAAGCTGCCCGCGCGCCTTTAGAATTTAATCTCGAGACGAGTGTCCAGCGGAGTTGGTGTTCGTAGCACCAACGATACTCAAGCATCCAGGCATGCACATCCCTCTGTGTATGTGCACGCGGGACGTACTCGCTTTAGACACTTAGAAAGCTCTGCGCTGTATCCCTTTTCAGGCTTACTCACCGGAGCTTCGTGTGTACCAACCCCGCGGACCCACACATTTATACATTTTCGTATTCAAATCGGTACATGGAAAAGACATCAGCCAACCTGGTGGGGCAGAGCGAGACGCTCTATACGACGACAAACCGCCATCTAGCCTGCTGGAGATTTAACGTATATTTCCCTATGTAGCGAACCTCCTTCATATGCATTCCAGGATATGGAAGCAGCAGGGGGTCGCCAGGATCTTCTATATGTATGAATTAGTCCGCGTTCTCTCTACCTCCAGTTTCTAGATTCGTATTTGACAATATCCTTCGTCCATTTTCCCCATTGAACGAGAAATACCCAGCCCTCTCTTTCCTGCTTTTCTCTCAGCAGCACGTTGTTTGGCATTGCTAGACAGAAAATGGGAGTTGGCTTTTCCCAGTGAAATTGGAGGTCAGTTGCGTCGACGGCATGTCCGTGGCAGTCGAAAACGATGGGGAGAGCGAAGTAAGAAAAAAATCCAGGACCAAGGAGATGGGGAACAAAAGTACGAGGATCACGAGCGTAAGAAGTTTTGCAGAAATCAGAAATGCCCCCGTAACCGCGTTGTCAACCTGGCGGTTCTATTCCTTGCAAAAACATCATCACTTTCTACATGACATTTTCCGGCCAACAAAGTTTGTGCTTTGGTTGTAAAAAAGGTCGACACAAGTTTTCATTAAGCCTCGTACTTACCGGGATCATAAAGACCCAGCTTAGCGGCCTGTGTCAACACAGCTTTGTCGGATTGAATTGATTAGCAAATAACGCTGCTCATCTGCATACTTGCAAATTTTATAGCGTCGTCGCATTTTTTAGTCGTTAATGAGTCCCAGTTGAAAGTAGTGCGAGGACAGATTATTTCCTTACGATCGCATTGACTGTCGAGTTTGGTCAAGGCCATTTGGCCGCTGCTTCGTAAGACCCAGTTGCCAGGATCTAAGAAATTTCGTATCTTTTCATTTTTCATGAGCCCGCGGAGACAGCAACGAATCCATCGAGACGGGGGAATCTTCTTGGATCGGAATGAGAAAAATAAAGCGTCAGGAGGGACAAGTTTGAGCAGCATCGGGCGCGTACGTGATGCAGTTCTCACGAGTATCTGAAAATTCAACAACTATTGTGCTCATACTTACATCCACCCATTGTACGAAGCAGCGGCGGATGTCCCTTTGCAAAGCGAGCGTTGAGAGTGTGGTAAACAGAGTCAGAGAGCTCACGGTAAGCGATGGGATGAAGGGGGTTGGTTCAGCGCGGATGGTGTGTATGCGGATGACGAGGATAGGGATGGTGCGAGACCTGGACAAGTAGGCGGAGGAAGTGATAGCTGTGATGGTATATACAGGAGAGTGTGGAAACCCTAGGGATGCATGGGCTGACCAAACAGTGCGAGGAGAAAGCGAGAGATGGAGAAGACCGCTTGCGGAGACGCAATGAGACTCTGCTCGAGTAGATGGGAGCGGGAGGGAGCGAAGTAGGTGCGAGTATAAGCAGGAGAAGAAGATGGTATTAGTACGACGAAATGATAGAACCAGCAGCAGCAGCAGCAACGAGCAAGGGAAAGAGAAAGACGAGCAGCAGGTTGGTAGTCTTACAGATCAATAAAGCTAGCCACCCTCTGGACCACCCGCAGCCACCCACACCCTTCGAGAAACCAGCCCGACGGGTTGTTCGTTCACGGTTCAAGAATAAACCTCCGATATGTCTGACAATAATACTGGGCAAATAGTTTAGACGTCGGCGTCGACCAAGCTTCCCATTTCTGGCTGACAGAGGCCGGAATGATGGCCAAGTTTACACTCGCGGCGCGGATATGCTCAATTGCCTTTCTTCTGTGATCCAAGCTTCGCCGAAGGATTGACATGTTCGACGATAATTCGATGGGAAACAGAAAAAGATGGATCAAAACTCAAGGTAGTGCTCAACCGAGCAGAAAGGTGGTTGGTACCAATTTCGGTACTTCCATAAATTGACAACAACAACAAAAAAAGGCCGAGTTTAAAGTTAAGGGTAGAAGAATGAAATTGAGCGTTAACAACTTTACTAACTCCGCAATTTCCTCAACGCGAAAGCCTTTACATAGAGCCTGTTATATATACACAGCGGGTAATTAAGGAAGAGAGAAGGGAACGAAATCCTTTTTCAGTTGGTCTTGGAGCTAGTCCCGTGACTTTTTCCTTCGTTTGTTTATTTCTTTCTTATTTTTTTGCTTTCTTTAGTTTTTCTTTTTTTTTCCTTTTTTACCACGCGATGTGTGGTCTTTCCACTCGGTCCAACTGCTATACATGAAAAGTGGTCTCGTTGGTAAGGTGTACGGATTGCACATGGTGAAAACGAGCACATCCATAGATAGGTATATAACGGGGACGCGGGATATAACAGGCACATGGGATATCTCGCACGTTTACTTGGATTCACCAAGCAAGTGGATAGTGTACCGCATGAGTGTACGTACAGAGGTATGGGGTTGTTTCTACACAGGCGGAGAGGGCGAGAGTGTGAGTTCATACGGCTTTTGAACAAGGGAGGGTCTAGAAAGCATCCACCCACCCGGGAGCGAGAAAGCTCTCTTCCGTTGAAGAGGGGTGCGCGGTACAGAGAACGATAAAGAGCGAGACGTACGCACAAAGCTTTCCTTCTCTAGTGTGAGAGCGTGTTGGGGAAGTTTGAGGATTGCTTCGGCGCACGGTGGGTCGTCCTGCTCGCTGGGAGCCGGTCTCTCGCCACAACACTCCCACCCGCTGCCGCTCGGCTTGAGAATACTTTCTCAGTTCTTTCTTGAGTCACCCTCAAGCAACCGGAGTGGAGGTTGCCGCGCGGCGCAAAGGCGAAGCTGGAGGAGAAAGGGTGGTCAGAAGGTGGTGTTGTACGGGTTTTCCTCGAGGCACTGGTAACTCTCCCCTCTACTCTCTATTATCCTTCCTTATTGATCGTCCTCAGCAGCAGCACACAGCCAGCTCTGGGCTTGCTCGCTGTATTCCTCTCTGTACTCTCCTTCTCCTTTATCCCGCTCTTCATGCTTAGCTTCGGCCTTCCTCCACTTTCACCTACCACCCTTTTGCCATCAACCAACCACCTTCCCTCCTCCCCCAGCCTCCGAGGGAGCGTAGCACACCAATACACACGAAACCATGCTCGGATGGAGCAAAACTTAGTTATATTACACTTACCTATACACAAACCTACTCGCACTTACACATTAATGACGAGGATAGCAAGTCACTGAGAATGGTTGACCATGCCAGCCTTAACACCCATTCCACGCGTATACCCATCCTCTTTTATGAGTCTAGGCTCTCCATGTATGTACGAACAGCCCTGGACCGACCGAAAACCACCCACCCACCCAGAAATACTTTGCTGTAGATCTCCTCGCACAAAGCAACCTATGATCCACCTTTCCTCTCTCTTTTTCTCTTCGTGTTGAAAGTATGACTACACACATGGATATTCATATACCGAATAGTTCGCTGGCATGCTGTATATTTCTCGAACGTACTACTTCGTAGATTGCTACTTGGCACACACACAGACACATTTGTTTGTGTATATGTATATGAATTGTGTATTAAGGTACAAGTGCGGTAATACACAACGAAGAGAGTCCAGCGAACCAACAGGAGAGCCCTGCATCGTTTCTCATTCCGGAAATCGTTCATCGGGAAAATTACGTATCAAACTAAGTTTTGCCTATAACTCTGCTGGCCACCCATGAGAATTCGATAGAAATTGTGGATATATGTCTATCGAATCAGTGGTAAAATGTCATTAATATCCGTGTCTGTACTTTGCTAATGACCGAGAGCTTTTGGTCGTGTTTTCGATGTTGTATTAATTCATGAATGTGCGATAAAAGGGAGCGGCGAATCGCGTTTTTACTGAATGGAAATTATTCATTCCTGCAGAATAAAATGAATTATCGTTCGATTGTAATTTGGTTTTGAATTGGATTCGTAGTTGAGTTGGGCGATTGTAAAAGTTGAGAGTGTCGAATAATCAATCGGAATAAATATCATTGAAATTGCTCGGGTTTATTAATCCGAAGCGTTTGTAACGTGACACACAGCTGACAAGGCGGTAATAGTCCGTCGATACATCGAACGTAAATTCGAACACGTGTTAAGGGAGCACGTGGAGTTGGATCGATTCGATATAACCATTTCCATGGCTTTGTTTTCCATTTTCCACATCCCCTTAGTTTTGAGGGTAGCGCGAGGCTCGAGGGGTAGTTTACACTCCAGTTTTTTTCCCTCCTCTCTCGCGGCGGGCATCCGATACCTTTTTTCTTTTATTTTAAATCGCGTATGCTTTTTCCATATACACCGAGGAGTCGCTCGCGTCGCCTACTCTTTCCATTCATATTTCCACGCGGTCCGTTCATCCAAGTAACGCGCGGGGTCGGTGTGCTGCCAAATCGATTTTAAATGCCGAAGCTTTTTGTCCGTGTATCCCGATCCACGGTTTTCTCTCTCTACGTGTGCGTGCGCATCCACGCGCACCTCTCAGTGCAAAAATTTTCAAACACATGCACACACCGCGCTACCATCATCCTTTTTTCTTCTTCGCCTTTCTCCCTCCATCCTGCTCCGCGGCTGCTTCGCTTCTCGTGGATTCTCGTAGGTCGGGGTCACATTCATATTGCCACGACTTTCGTCATCCTCCCCCCCCCCCCCCCNTCCCCCCCCCCCCCCTCCCGCGCCTCTGTGTCCTCCAATACTTCACCCTTTTTCATCCCTCTTCGAACCGCTTTTTTTCGGCATTTACAAACCAACATCTCTCTCCGGCTTTACACACTATTCTCTCTATAGATGGTTACTGCCCTTGTGGACCGACGGAGAACGCGATGCATGGGATAATAAAAATACTTGGGGTATCATATGCTGTGCGACCACAATACTCATCGACCAACCATGTTACAGAGTCGACTTCCGGTTCACCCGAATAAACGCCTCCCAGTTAATTTTTCACCATGAAACAAAAAAAAAACAAACACCATTGACATGCATTTATGAGGCGTCAAGTTCCCACGTCACGATCAACATTGCAACGTGAATATGCGAATCGAAATGTCAAAATACTGATTTAATTTAAAATCAAACTTTTATCCATAACGTGAGTGAATCGCATTTACGAATAAATCGTTTCATTGTTTTTATTGCTAATTTCTGTAATTTGAGGCTCATCTCATTATGTTGATGACGAAAGCACAAATGGTTGGGTCAACGGGACCCATATTCTGAAATCTTCAATTTTTACTAAATTTATCGGAAATTTTTATTCCGATTATTGCAAAGAAATGACAGTGTTCCGAATGGAATAAACAAAATGTCGGAAAATATGAAATTGTTTATAAATTTTGAGCAGCTAAATTTTTTTTTTTGTGATTTTTCAACTTTTGAAAAAATAAATAAAACAATATTCTCATGCAGTTTTAATACCGATATAGAAGCCGCAAATATGTGTGAATGTCAATGTGTAGCGACTGGATATAGAAGCTTCCTTGAAGGCACATGAATCTCGAACATTTACGATATTATTGGATCCCCACAGAATATTGCAAAGAAATGACAGTCTTCCGAATGGAATAAACAAAATGTCGGAAAATATGAAATTGTTTATAAATTTTGAGCAGCTGAATTATTTTTTTTTTTGGGATTTTTCAACTTTTGAAAAAGTAAATAAAACAATATTCTCATGCAGTTTTAATACCGATATAGAAGCCACAAATATGTGTGAATGTCAATGTGTAGCGACTGGATATAGAAGCTTCCTTGAAGGCACATGAATCTCGAACATTTACGACATTATTCGATCCCTACAGAATATTGCAAAGAAATGGCAGTGTTCCGAATGGAATAAACAAAATGTCGGAAAATATGAAATTGTTTATAAATTTTGAGCAGCTAAATTTTTTTTTTTGTGATTTTTCAACTTTTGAAAAAAATAAATAAAAGAATATTCTCATGCAGTTTTAATACCAATAGAGAAGCCACAAATATGTGTGAATGTCAATGTGTAGCGACTGGATATAGAAGCTTCCTTGAAGGCACATGAATCTCGAACATTTACGATATTATTGGATCCCCACAGAATCCAGTCAATTCAGAGGATGTGCTGAAGCGAGAATATGAATCTCCTTCGCTACAAAGACCTAAGATATTTGAATTCTGTGCAATAACTACGACACACGTCTTGTTCGTATGTGCAAACATTCCGAAATCGTTGATCGACCCATCGATATCGTAATGGTCGTCAAATAGGGCAGTGAATCTGAAATGGAAAACGTTTTTGACTCAACTCGCTCGTTGGGGTGAAAAGGACGAGGTAACGAAGCTCGTCTTACTATTTTAATAAGTGGTGGTCAGCGTGTGGTCTGTCAAAGGTCTTTTTCCACTTGCACTTGCTCCCACCTCCGTTCCTCACACCCGGCCGACTCGTAGTGACGGAGACGATCCGGCAAGCCGGATCGTCTCCGTTTTCAAACAATTAAGCGAGAATCTTTTTTCATCCTTTCCTCCGTCCTCTCCCAACTGTTTCCTAATTATGTTGACTAGCTTGAGTGCTCTGCTAGGCTTTTTCGTCATTAGTCATCCGTTCAATCAATACCTCACTCTCCGTAGTTTATTCCCTTTTGGCTCGAATGTCCTGCCTCTCGTTTTCGCGGAACGTCCAGCCATACACCGCAAAGGACAAACATCATTAAACAAATTAATTATTTGCAACGTACGACTACGTCCATCCATATTATCGTCGGAATCTTTTCTTGTCCTCATTCACTGAAAACAAAATTTTGTTGAGAAAGATGGACATTTTGTTCGATACGTTCGACTAAACGATTTTTTTTAATATTCCCGAAAATAGTGTCATTGCAGCAAGAAATATTTTAGAAAATCTCGTCGGAAGCATATTTTTGTCGTTCCACTCGTTAATTTCGCTGACAATTCCGTTAGAAACCAAATTTACTGTCAAAATAACAAAAATTTAGAAATTATCCAAAAATATTTAGTTTATCGTATTCAACAATATATCGACGATTTTCAACTAAATTTCATTCCCAGTGCAAGATTGAGGGAAAAAAAGTACGAAAATTTGAGATTGAAAAGAAAATTTTGTTGAGAAAGATGGACATTTTGTTCGATACGTTGGACTAAACGCTTTTTTTTTAATATTCCCGAAAATAGTGTCATGGCAGCGAGAAATATTTTAGAAAGTCTCTTTGGAAGCAAATTCTTGTCGTTCGAATCGTAAATTTCGCTGACAATTTCATTAGGAACCAAAAAATACTGCCAAAATTAGGAAAATTTTGAAATTATCAGAAAATATTTAGTTCACCGTATTCAACAAAATCTCAACGATTTTTAACTAAATTTCATTTCCAGTGTACTCATCCAGCTCTCTTTCCGAAACTCATTCCATAATACGATCGATTTGGGAGACCAGTTTGATAAAACATTCAATTATTACTTCCGATTTTAGAATTACAGTTCAGAATTTATTTAAATTTGGTACAGTGGTAGATTGTGATAAGAAAAAAATCGAGTCAAATTTTCAAAAGGCTACAGAGAACTAGAAAAAAGATATTTGCATTGGTAACTCCATGAATTTATCATTCAGACAGTTTTTTTGTATTTAACAAAGAAAATTCTGATTTCTCCTCAGAATTGATAAGACACAATGTTAAATGTATGAATTTGTCAATCCTTTTCCTTCTATATCCTTTTCTAAAATCATAATCTACTGCCATACCAAATTTTATTAAATTCTGAACACGAATTATAAAATCGACAGTAAGCTCGCGAAGACGAGCCTCATTCCACCTACGATCCAAATGAAACGTAAAACTGACACATAGGAAGCAGAATTATTGGCAAAGCTTGCCAAAGGTCAAGCCGAGGATTCACACCGAAAAAAAATAAGAAAGTTGCAGCGTAGACGTTGCAACATCGGGAGCAAAAGAATCCGTGAAAAGGAAGGAAAGCCTGCGACAAAAAGCAGTTGGGGCTCATTTTCCATGTACAGGTTACGAAAAACTTGGAATAGGGAATCGCATACATACGTATGCTAGGAAAGCAGATAGTTAGAAACAGGTCTACGCTACTGGTGAAATTGCAAAGGGGTGTGGACGAGGTCTGGTGGACGTGGATGTGAATATACGGTAAGAGGAGGAGATGAAGCAAGCAAGTGGTGAAAGCATACTCATGCCAGATATAGACCAAGTATAGCAAAACCTCAAAGAGACAAAGATGGAGCGAGTGTAGAAGAGCCAGGAGGACAGAAGGAGAATGGAAGAGCGAGAGAGGCAGCAGATTAATAGTAGGAGGAAAGTAGAACAATATAGGATATTCGTAGAGACGTTTAGAGATGGTAAAATGAGAGAGAACGAAAGGAGAGACGTCTGAAGCGAGGGTTGGGTTAAGCCACACCCGCAAAAACAGCCCTCTGCAGAGCTCGAACGAGCGCATCGACCGAACGACCATATCGCTCTTTCTCCCTCTTCCTTTCTCTATCATTCGTTCCACCCCACATCGCTACACCCTGTCGCGCGACAACTTTGACTCAGCTTGTGAAAGCTTTTCCTAGGATCCTCAAAGACACGCTGTGGATTTCACATTCAATAAAAAGTCTCAAGGAAGTTGGCTACATACGACAATATGATAAGAATTTCATCAAATTTGGTGACAACATTCTTTGGCATCAAATACGATGACACAATTTTTTTTCAAATTTTTCTTCTACATCGTTGTCGAATAATTGGAGTTTACAATATGCAAAAGATGTACCTATATATATCTGATTCCTATGCTTATGCATGTAAACTCTAGTGTTCAATTTTCTCGAAAATGATGTAAAAGAAGAATCTCAAAAAATTTGTATATTAAAATTTAATACTAAAGAACATACTCACCAAATTTCATTAAATTCTAATCATTTCGAATTTTCCTATGCTTTTGACATTGCTACATACGACAATATGATAAGAATTTCATCAAATTTGGTGACAACGTTCTTTAGCATCAAATACGAAGACACAATTTTTTTTCAAATTTTTCTTCTACATCGTTGTCGAATAATTGGAGTTTACAATATGCAAAAGATGTATCTGTATATGTCTGATTCCTATGCTTATGCATGTAAACTCTAGTGTTCAATTTTCTCGAAAATTATGTAAAAGAAAAATCTTAAAAAATTTGTATATTAATATTTAATACTAAAGAATATACTCACCAAATTTCATTAAATTCTAATCATTTCGAATTTTCCTATGCTTTTAAAATGGCAACATTGTTGTATGTAGCCAACCTCCTTAAGAAGTCATGCAGCTTCAGAGAGCAAAGAGAAATAAATAAAAGTTTATGATAAAGTATCGTAAGCTCGATCCTCACTTTTTTCTCCATGGAAACAAGTCTCTGACAAGATGATGTTTGTCAAACATTTATGCCACACGACACGACGAACATCCTGTTTTCTCCCTTAAGGGTTTCCCTTGTGGTAAAACTACAAGGACTTCTGTGGTGATATTACAGAAACTATGGTGCAACTACATAAATGACTGGTTTGTGCTACAGCAGCAGCAGAGACTTGATGAGGTAGCAGCAGTGGCATCGTTGGCTGTGAGCATGAGGAGGACATGTGCATTGTGCTCCATCTTATACTGAAAACGGAAGAGCGAACTGAAGTCGACAACTTGGAGCCTCAAAGAGTGGAAAAAGAAACTGGAGCAAAAAAGCAGAAAGGGATGGAAACTTGAAACACAAAGTGTCGTTGACTGCGTTCTGGAGTTTTTTCTTGTCGCCAGGATTGGTCATTAAGTAGAAAAGGTTCAAGAGCCCAGGAGGCTGAATTAAAATCTCGCTGCCACGATCCTACATTCTGAAAATTAACGAAAGTATTTTTTTTATGAATTTTTTATTTTTGTTTTCTACGAATGAATGACACGAGCGTCTGAATGGTTTTTCCTCCCCAGACAGTGCGCTTGTCATGTTTTTCTGCGATTTCTTCGTTGTTTGAAAAACGTGGTGACGAACGGGCATTGTGTGCTTCGTAGACGGCGGGCGCGATGCGTGTTCTACTTTTTTCTGAACGTTTGCCCTTTGCAGAATGGGTCGGACTGTAACGGGCGCGAACGTTGCGGTCTCCAAGCTGATACTTCGAACGTCATGGAGCTTTTGCTCGATGCTTCTGGACCGAACAACAGCAGCAGCAAGGGAACTGCGGGCGTCCTGAGGAGGGGAGCTTACGTCCAACTGTATATAAGCATCGAGAGAGACGGTTGTGGGCGTTGGGCGAAAAGGACGGGCCATTCGAACGAAAGGGTGAGTTCCGCAAGGGTAGAGTTGTAAGGGTGGCGGTAAGAGACGGCTTTAATTAAGGCAAGTGGAGGAAAGAAAAATCTCGCGGGAATTTATGGAGGTCCGAGTGTACTACTCGCAGAGCGCCATTCTTTGGGTATACACGAGTCCAAGGATTCGTTCAGGAACTAAGGGCGAACAGTATATACCTCGCGGTTGCTCTCCCCCCCCTGCTGAACGACTTTCATTTCCCTTTCTCTCTCTCTTTCGTCTTTATTCGTCCCTCTGCTTATGTCACACCCTCTGCGAGTATATACGAGGACGCTGACACCAACAGTCCGGCTATGTATGGATGAAACGAAAGAGCTGGGGCTCCAGCGAGCATTCTAAACTCTAGGGGCTTGGCTTTTCGCTCACACCACCCCAGCACTCCAATCCACCCGCCGAAATGCGACTCTCTCGCTCGCTTTTTTGGCTGTAACTCCAGCACAGCTCGCGTATCCCTAATCCTTGGGTCCCGTGGACGCCTTCCTCCCGGGTAAAGAGTTTATCGCCTTAATTTCTTCAAGCAATTAATCCAAAGTTTCAGTCTAAACAAAACTGTTTCGTCCACTCGCTTTAAGCGCCATTACCTCGTTAAGAGGCTCGCAAAGCCAAAAAATGAAATTCACTTTTTTCTTTCCTGCCTTTTTCTCTCCTGGAGATCGAAACTTTAGACCGATCGCCAGGGCAAAATCGTTGATTGAAAAATCAAAGTCCCCAACCTTCTGATCTCTATTCCTACGAATAGAAAAATTAGATCGTCACTTTTGTTCGATAAAAATGCAAAAGTTTGAATAATAAAGAAAAAACATTTCTTTGCTGGACGCGGTAGTTCGATCTTCCATCGTTGGTTCGACTCCCAGGAATTCATTGTGCTCTATGATGCGCAGTCACTCGAATGTTCTGCTTCGCATATATGTATCGCGTCGAGTAAATATTTCGTTCGAACGGGAAACCATGCAAAATATGACGAGTTGTTGCACATGGAGGACGAGGCAGCTTTTTGTGCATGCTCTGACATGAAAGTACAGCAAGAGAGAGAGAGAGAGAGAGAGAGAGAGAGAGAGAAATGAGAGAGTGGGAGGTACGCAGTGGTATGGCGCCCTCCCGAGTGTCACCCCCAGGGTCTGGCCGCGTTCCTGGCTCTCGTTTCATCTCCCTGCATTCCTAATGAACTCTGATATGCTGCACCCTCGCACGATGTTCAATTATTCCAGTTCCTATGAAATAAGATGTTGCATCGCGATCAATACCGACAATCGAGTGTCTCTTTTGCATCCACTCTTCAAACTTTCTTCATTAACTTTTCCAATTTTTACACTGAGAACAAAATTTTGTTGGAAAAGATCGATATTTTGTTCGATACGTTTGACTAAACGTTTTTTTTTAAATAATCCCAAAAATTGTGTCATCGCAGCAAGAAATATTGTAGAAAGTCTCTTCGGAAGCAAATTTTAGTCGTTCCAATCGCAAATTTTGCTGACAATTCCGTTAAAAACCAAATATACTGCCAAAGTAACGAAAATTTGGAAATTATCGAAAAATATTTAGTTGATCGTGTTCAACAAAATATCGACGATTTTTGACAAAATTTCATTAGCAGTGCAAGATTGAGGAAAAAAAATTACGAAAATTTGAGATTGAAAAGAAAATTTTGTTGAAAAAGATGAATATTTAGTTCGATACGTTCGACTAAACGTTTGTTTTGAAAAATCCCAAAAATTGTGTCATCGCAGCAAGAAATATTGTAGAAAGTCTCTTCGGAAGCAAATTTTAGTCGTTCCAATCGCAAATTTTGCTGACAATTCCGTTAAAAACCAAATATACTGCCAAAATAACAAAAATTTGGAAATTATCAAAAAATATTTAGTTTACCGTGTTCAACAAAATATCGACGATTTTTAAAAAAAATTTATTTCTACCTTTCGATATTAAAAAATTCCGTCAAAGTGCATTGAGACTTTTGGGAAGCATAGAAAAGCTTGGATGCATCGACGCACTCATCCATGCAAATCCCGTGCACGTTGAATCTTGTCCGATGATTAAACTTTCGGACGTGCGTATCAATGAGTCGAAAACCATTTTCTCACTCCTCTCTCTCTCTCTCTCTGTGCGACTCACTACCACATCTTTCCTCGGGATGTGTTATAGGATGCATATCTCGCAAACACATCGCTTCGAAATGCGAAGCAAAGAAGTGGACAGCCTGGCTGTGACACTCAGAAGGACCATCAGTTATATAGAGATCGCGCCGCGGCGACTGCTGTGTGGACCGACCCCTGCTCGGTACGTCTGTGAAGGGGATGCCAAGAGGAGGGGGTGGTTGCGATGCCACGCGGAGTCAAGAGTTTCACAGAGACTCTAACGGAGGGGAATGCCGTGCTTTCGCCTGTCCCAGGGCGCGAGAGAGAGGGAGAGGAGGCGAAAATATACAACGACGTCAGAGAAAGCGTGTTTTTTTCAGACCCAGCGATCAAGGATCCATCCTCGAAGTCCTGGCATACGTCTCGCCTTTCTGTACGTGCATTCGTTGAGCCTGCATTCGTCCAGGATCTACAGAACGCCGAAGAAAATGTAGGAGACAAAAATAACATTACTCAACGTTCTTAATCACCTGGTCCGTTGTTATCGACCTTCGCATCCATGTCATTCCTGTCCATCGTTCCATAATCGTCAATTTCCTTCCAAAGGACCCTGTTGCATGTTCATAAACCTCCATCCAACATTTTCAATGTTACCAACATTTTTATAAACTCTTTTTTCACTACCAATCGATAAAATCATCTATAGATGTATTTTATGATACGTTGTTACAGTTTATACACGTGGTAATCCCTATTACGTGGGCATCACGGGCACACGAGCCCAAATTACTGCCAAACATCCTACTCCAGCTTCGCGCATCCCGCTACTTCATTATTTTCATCTCTCCATCATCATTTAATCGAACCTCGCGTTATCTTTTAATTGTGCAGTTTATCCGCATCCTTTTTTCTTTTTATTCAATATTTTGATTCCGAAGTGTGAATTAGACTCAGTCGTGGTTCGGAAAATGTTTTTCCAAATTTCATCGCATTGAAAAACTCACAATTTGTTCAAATTCCTTCATCGTTGGTTCGTAAAATCTCGTAAACTCTTTTCCTCACTGCATTTTATCGTTCCCACTCCCTTTCTGCTTGTTATACTTTTCCTTCTGTTTACCTGCCGCCGTTCGAACGAGACGAAAAAGGCAAATAATTCCATTTAACAAAGAACCAATCTAGCGAGAGTGAGTATTTCGCAGCCGCGGATCCTCCGGGATCTCCGATATACTCTCCGCACAATGCATTGTCTCTCATCCATTCGCAAACAGATCGATTGCGTGCTGGATCAGAAAAGGACTACAAGGCCAAGCAGCTTCTCAATTTGAGGCACGACACGAGCTTTTTTTTTTATCAAAACTTGAATTTGTCGAGACGATTAACCAAAATTTTGCATTTCTGTTGCATGTACACTGCAAATACTATTAAGGCATGATTTTTTTTATTCCACGAAAGTAATCTGTCCACACAAAAATTTATTGTGGCCCCAAATGCCCGAAATGGCGTTGGCTTCTTTTTTTTTTTAATTCCTCATGATGTGCATTCGAAAATATATTCCATTGCGAAGGACATTCCCATGTATATTCCGCAGGATGTGCGTTCCTGTAGCGACCGAATTCCAAGAACTTGTCAATGCTTCGAAAACGCAGCAAACGAGAATGTCAAAAATGTAGAAATAAAAGAATTTTCATTACAGTGAAAAATACTAAAGTTATGGCAACAGAATCATCGAATAATCGAAAATAAATATTTAAAAAGTTGAATGAAAAATATCTCGTGTTTTTTTCATTCTGTGAAAATAATTCATCCAAGTATATCGAGCAGGCGTTTCAATAATATCCATGTGGTCGAGTTTTATAGCGAAATACATATAAATTATGGGATATGAATGCATTTGTTGATGTATATATTATGGACATGTATACGATGCGAAGCTGCATATATAGTTTAGTACATATCGCGTCGAGAAAAATGCGGCAACGATTCGTGGACAGAATGAATAAAAAACACGTATTTCACGTCGAGGACGATGACTCGCGGGGGGGTGGAATGATTTTTCAAAATGTCTGACGCGACGGGGTGCAGAAGTGGTTGTGAGGGTTGAGGGCGGCGGGGGAGGGTGGTCAGCCCAAAGCGTATAGGGTGGCAAGATGGCGGCTGCTCACGGTAAATCGATGGAGGCTAGTCACTGCAGGCGCCCTCGCTTTCCACGAGCAACAGCAGCAGCAGCAGCAGACCCAAACTCACCCCCTGCTCTCCGAAACCACCGACGCCGCCGTCGACCCCCCCGCAGCTCCTCTCCAACTTTGCCTTCCACCCACCATAGCCAGCGAAACGATTGCCCCCTTTGCCATCTCTGCCGCGCAACGCCCTCCGACGATTCCGACGACCTCGACGATCACCTCATTTTCGAGCACACGCAAGCGCTCCCGTATACCACCCCCGAGCAGCCCACCGCCCGCCGCGCCTTTCCTCCTTTTATACTAACGCGCCGCGTCTTTCTTTCTCGCTTTCTCGCACCTACACAACGCTGCGAGCCTCACCTGAGCCTTCGCCTACTCAAACTAGACAAATTTTCATGTCCTCACTTTTTATGAGTTTGTTTAGCAAGAATAAACAAATAAACAAACAAAATAAATTTTTGAAAAAAAAAAAAAAGAATTTTTTCATTTATTCACTGAGACTCTGGCAATAAGATGCATGAGAAGAGAGACACACAAGATTCTGACGTTTCGACTGGCCATAAGTATCGATTAAGGGCGATTTACTAATTTCATTCATTCGTCATCGATATTATCGATTAAAAAAAATATAATTACATTACTAGCCTTGGAGAAACATTGACTTTACTGGAGACCGTTGTTAAACACGCGAGTTTCAGGAAACATTAATTTATGTTAATTAATCCTTCGTATTCGTAATTATTGCATAAACATTTTAATTAGGTAATGGTTCTGTTGGATTGTTCGCATGAAACCGCGGTTTGTTTCACGCATTTCCGGTTTGTGGATTAACGTCCACCGCGCCGAGCTATGGGAGAATTATTTCAAAATATTCACAACAACAATACATGCCGCTCAACGGTAATTCGTGAAAATAATTAGAAAGATATTTGAAAATAATAAATTATCGATTTTCCGGAGAAATTGACTGGCGAAAAAAATCGATCATCATAATTCGATTCCAAACCGGCTAATAAAGTCGTCGCGTGTATGAAAAAATAACGACACGAGAGAACCGAGAGACCAAGAGCGAAAGCGCGAAACAAAAACAGAGAAAAGACAAATATCGCCGTCTGCCTCGTTACTCTCGCGAATATTTTTGCCCGGAAAAGACGAAACGCGTGCAATCGATCGAACGATCTCGGGCGATGCAGTCAAAATCAATTGGAATCGAAAAATCACTCCATACGTCACGATCCGCATGTTTTTTAATCGGCACACATGCACAGTGGCGTTAAAAATTAAATTTTCCCATTATTATTTTTTTTTAATAGAAAAAAAAAATCATAATTTTTTTTGAAGTTTTTTTTTTTCTGGAAATTGACGAGGATCATTAATTCAGAAAATTAAATTCTTGTTACTCGATAAATGTTGCTCACTGGAGGAAAAAAATTGTCGGGTCTCCAGGCTTTGTAAAATGTCTCCGATTATTTTTTCGAAATAAAAAAAAAAAAAGAAAATGATAATTTTCATTAAATGGATTATTTTTTTTTCTTGAAATTGACGAAGATTATTGATTCAGAAAATTTAGTTCTTGTTACTCGATAAATGTTGCTCACTGGAGGAAAAAAATTGTCGGGTCTCCACGCTTTGTAAAATGTCTCCGATCATTTTTTGAAAATAAAAAAAAAACGAAAATGATAATTTTTATTAAATACTATTTTTTTTTTTCGATTTCTAGAAATTGACGAGGATCATTGCGATTCAGAAGTTCTTGTTACTCGATAAATGTTGTTCACTGGAGGAAATAAATTGTGGGGTCTCCAGGCTTTGTAAAAAGTCGCCGATAATTTTTTGAAAATAAAAAAAACAAAAAAATGATAATTTTTATTAAATGCAATTTTTTTTTTTCGATTTCTAGAAATTGACGAGGATCATTGACTCAGATATTTCTTGTTCACTACAGAGGAAAAAAATTGTGGGGTCTCCAGGCTTTGTAAAATGTCTCCGATTATTTTTTGAAAATAAAAAAAAAACGAAAATGATAATTTTTATTAAATGCAATTTTTTTTCTTCTAGAAATTGACGAAGATCATTGACTCAGATATTTCTTGTTCACTGCAGAGGAAAAAAATTGTGGGGTTTCCTGGCCGCGTGAATCGACGTGGAATGTCTCGATATTATCGAACACACACGCGACCCGATTACTTTCCGGTAAAAAGGTCGAAGCACATCGAAGAAGAGTCAGAGAGGAAGGAAAAGGGGGATGATGAGGAGAGCGTCCCGCGGAGCTACGCGATACTGCAAGTGGGTAAAGGGGTTCGAAGTGTATGGAAGGAGGTGGATCGAACGGTGAAAGCGACAGGGGGGTGGTTGCCAGTCGCTGTGCACGGGGCGAAGATTAAAATGCCGAAATTGACGCCGAGGGAAAAATTAAAGTTGTAAAGTTTCCGGTATCTATCAACGTTGGATGGCTCCATACGTCAAGCAGTGGCCATACTGCTTCGAGCTTTTTTTCCACCACGTATCGGCGTGTGCCACGATTCCACCGATTCGCTTTCTCTCTCTCCCGCTAGCAGGACCGCGACGCTACGCTGTCGAGAAAACGGAAAATATTGGCGGTCCGACGCTCTCGGAATACTACCTGTACACTCGTCCAAATACTCTGTCGAAATACTCACTTTCTATACGTATATATGATCCGCGCGGACCCGCAACATTCGATCCTTCGGAAAGGCCACGATTTATTTTTCTCAGAGCAGGACTAATGTCGCGGCTAGTGAATATCGGAGCTTCTCGCAAACACGTAGAAACTCTGCACACCAGACTCTCCACGAATGCATCGCGACGTTGCATTCTGTTGAAAAGTGCATCATGAAAAAAAAAATAAAAAAAAGCATCAGCCTCTGAGACTGTAATAAATTTGCAAAATCTTTGAATCATTTTTCACGGACTTTCCAATTAATTCTCGAGGTCGTTTCAGTAATCGGGATCATTAAGGAAAATTCATTTCGAAAGCAAAGCAACGATTTGAGGAATCCACGAGAGCTGTGGATTTATTCGGAATATCGAGGGAAAACGTGTGCATCTAATATTCAGCGTTTCGTAAAGATTCATCGGGTGAAAAAAAAATTTTGTTAGAAAAAATCGATATTTTTTTTTTTTTTTTACAAAAATTTTGTCATTGCAGCAAGAAATATTCTGTAAAGTTCCTTCGAAAGCAAATCGTTGTCATTCCAATTGTAAATTTGGCTGACAGTTTCGTTAGAAATAAAAAAAAATTGTCAAAATACCGAAAATTTTGAAATTATCGAAAAATATTTCGTTTACCGTGTCGAACAAAATCTTGACGTTTTTTGGGAGAATTTTCGCAGTGCGTGGAGGTATTTTTGATTTCTTGAGCAGGATTTTTCCCGCACGTTGGCTCATTGCCCAACGTCCTAGGCTCGTATGCGCGACGTTTTTCTTTAGACGCACAATCGGAGACTCAACTTATTGTTCGTGTAATAAAAATAAATCGAAAAAAAAGGAAGTTCGAGGAAAATAATCGTTGGGAACACGATCCAGCATTTTCTATGCACGTTTTACAGCAGGAGAGCTAAGGAAAGTGTACAACGTAATTAAACGTCATAAATAAGTAAGTCGAGTATCTTGGTCATCGTGATTACCAGGCTCGGCGTAAATAATTGGCTGCTCATCCAAAGATTGAATATTTCGAAATTTATCGTCGGATTTATTCCTAGATCCAGTTTCCACATATTTTTCCTTCCATAGTGTTGCGTGTCCAGTTTAACAAAAGTTTTTGATTTCCGAAAATCCTAAAATTCAAAAATTTGAAATAATTTCGCACGGAGTCTCAAGGGTCTTGCCATTTCGTTACGATTCGGTGCTTTTTCGATGCAATTTATTCGAAAGAGACACGAAGAATCATTTGATTGTAAAAATCGTTCGCGTCACTTTTCGCGTATCATTTTTTTTTCGATTTTCTTTTCGCGTTGGCGAAAAAAAAAGATGGATCGTATTCTCGCGGTTTTTCTCTCGTGGTTACAAAAGGGATCATCAAGATTTATCTAACGGCTCAACGTCGGATTCCTTCAGAATGCTGCCGCCGTGCGCGGGGATGAAAAAAGGCCTTGGGCCACAAAGGACGACGCGGGTTCAGGCGTATATACGCAAGACATGAAGGATCACGACTCAAGCTAGCAGCAGAGAGTGTGGGTTGCGTGGTCCGAACCGCGATGGAAGACACGCGCATTACTCCGCGCGGACAGGCGTGTGTGTGTGTCGTTAATAAACCCTGAAGAAGCAGGCCCATTAATCATCGGCGCGCCGCAGCAGCGACTCGCTATCTGCTCGCGATGGAATTATTCGAAGGATGTGCATGTGTGTGTATATTTAAAAAGGGCCACGTCATGTAAACACAATAAATATATTGGTCTAAGCACGTGGAGGGCATGGAAAGAAATAGGATGAGAAAATGGAGGTCGGTCAGAGTAGAACGTCAAGTTTTTATCCGCTGACCAGGATCTAGAGTTCGCCTTCGTCAAATGAGTAATAAGACGAGCCCTTGAAAAAGGATTAAAAAAAACGGAATCAAACGGCAGCTATGAGGACATCCCGAGCCCAAATATTGACCATCCATTTATCAAACACCCCCGCTCGACTTCGCGATCCGGACGCGCACGCTAATTAGTTCCCTTTCTCGCTCTCTCTCTCTCTCTCGCTTTGTCAACTTTTTTTTTTTTTCAACTCAAGTTATCAGCTTACATTTCTGCTCCTGTTTTCCTTTCAACCGACATCCGATCCTATCGCTACACTCTTCCGCGCTCGCTTTCCTCAAATATTAACTCACTGTCATCCGACCTTCGACTCTTACCATTCAAGTTTATTATCGCGTCAGCTTCTGCACAAATTTTCAAACCTTTCCTCAGACCAAATCGATATCTGTGGCGACTCGGCTCCGAATTCGTCAGCAGCAGCCAAAATTTTCATCAGCAATTATCATTTCCTCGTCTAGAAGGAATTGAATTTCATAAAATTTCATTAAAATTTAACAAAGTTTGGAGAGTTTTTAAAAATTACCCAAAATGGGAGGCTCCAAGAATTTTGTAAAGGAAATAAATAAATAAAAGCCTATGAAGCGAAAAACTATATTTTTCTCAATATTTTTTTAATTTCCACATTCCGAACGAAAATTTGCAACGAGATCGTGCTGGTGAATTTCGCAATATCCTGAAAAAATGAATCCAATAGGCAAAGTGTAAGGACGATAGGGGGAGGGGTGGGGGGAGTAACAATACGATGAAGAATAAGAAAACAAAAAGCTGCTCGTTGCTGGATCGAATAATATTCAGGAAGGTCGACGAAATTTAAGTGAACTCTGGAAAACCCACATGCAACGCGGAGGAGGAGGACCGAATCAACAGGAACGATGCATAGAGAGATGCACTTGGTGGTGAAAAAAAGGGAGAAAAAATGGTGAAGGAATTTGATAGAAAAAAAAAGGTTAGACGCGGTAAACTGGAAGTTTCTTTGAGCCTCGTGACCAGAGCAGCGCTAATTATTTTTTAATCGAATCCTGGAGTGGCAGTCGGATTCCGGTCTTAATCAAGGGTGGCGCCTATATTGGCGCCACATCCGTTAGCGTCACTATTTCGGATATTGGTGGGTTCGATGCTCGTCTCTACCGCGTTACATAAAACTTCGGTATCCTGTTTTCTACTAATTCGAGAATCAGCCTCGCGTATCATGCACCGCGCGTTTGTGAAAAGACGATCAAGGGCTCTCGTGTATTTACTCACCGCGTGCGCATAGCTCGATCTTTTGTTGTTCGTATATTCGTCATCGAGAGTGTAAATTCGAGTCTCTCAAACATTATTGCGAATTTACGAGATGCTGTTCCAAGAGCCCTCGAAACAATATTGAAACCGTTGCAATTCTCTCTACAAACGATTTTTATTGGTTGACATGCCAACGGTGCATGCCCAGTCAGCTCGCCTTCGTTAAAAAAAGCCTCAGAATTAATTCATCGAAAGAATTAAAAAAAAAAAAATCTTTTTCGATATTTTATTTTATTTCGTGGAATCGCAATTTATTTGCAATTTTTTAAACGGTGGCTCTGGCCCAGGTGCTTCGTTGCCATTTGCAAGAAAAATCGAGATTTTTTATTTCACGCAAATTTCGTATTTGCGGTGACGATCCTTGAAAAATGTCGATCGCATTTTTATTTTTATTCTCAACTTAAAATCGACGATTCCTGAGAGAAAAATCGATTCTTTCAATTTGTACGAACGATTTTTTTATGTTCAACTTTTCAACTTGATCCTGCCGCGTCCCCAGCGGTCTGTGGACTCGTGGCTGGGCGCCTGGAACGCGGCAACCCAGATTGCACGCATGACATCCTTGCAGTCAACCGGAACCCACAGCGATACGATTTCGTTTTCTTTCCATTTTTTTTTTTTTTTGTTTTACCCATACGAAACAATTCGTTTACAATAATCTTGCCAAGGTTCGCTGACTTTTGAATTAATCAAGTTTGTAAGAGACGTTCGTGGAGAATATCGCAGAATCCGTCGTTGCCAACGCTAATCCCTTACTCTTCGCGTTTCCTCGTGTTTTGTCGATCTTCCCTCAAACCTTTCCTCCCTAACATTCGTTTGAGAGTTTGCTCTCGAGCGAACAGATGGCGCCACGAGCTTGCATAATTTACCGGATATTTATTGTCCGAGTAATCCGCGGCGATCGTCGACGCGGAAGGAAAGGTTTTGTCTCTCCTGCAGTCAATGTCATGCGAATATTTCTGTTTCTGGAGTACACAAGATCCTCACGGCTATAAAAATGTAATCGGGAAACGCGTTTGAGAATCTGTCAAAAATCTTTATCGTCCGATCGATTTCTTAACTTTTAATCAATTAATTCGTTTGGTACAGAATTTAGCTCACTCGATGGGCACCAGGTCCATGAAAATTGGTTTATCGAAGCAACTGTCGTCTCCTCAAAATATCAATCGATCGATAATCATCAATTCGAATCGGCATCTTCAGGAATTTTCTCGAATTTAGTTTTTTTTTTTTTTTTTTNTTTTTTTTTTTTTCCGAAGTAAAAAAATGGTTTTCGTGACTTTTTGAGTTTGAAAATGAATCCCGATGCCTCCGTTATCGCGTGATGGGTCTTGCATACAGTTTTCCAGAAGAACGAAGCTGACTCTGTAATCCTTGATCGATATTACCGAAGCGGAATATTTATATACACACTTTATTATGACATACAGTAAAATTTATCTTTCACAGCAGCGTTGAGGCTCGGGAAGTGATACGATGAAGCAGAAAGGCGATACGAGCGATAGGAGTGATGCATGTGCCAAATTGCTGTTAATTTTTCAACGCGCAACACATCGCGATGCATTTGGATTTGTTGCGACGAATTAGAACTTTTTTACTATGTTTTTATTATTTGTATTAAAAATATTGTTGATTTTTTTAAATTTTGCTGCGGAATAGATAATTATCGTGAATTCAAAACTGAAATTTTTTTTTTTATCTCCTTCTTATCAAATATTTATGCGGACGATCTTATCGCGTGCTCGATATTTCGATTGTTCCTTTTGTTTGAAAGTTCAAACATTACTGAGTCGTCGACCAAGTCGACTACCGATTCCTCAGAGTCGTCGTTATTCACACACTGGGTCATTTTGACCCGGAATGATTTCTCAACGGTTATGGTTTCTACGTTAGGAATATTTTCGCCAACTGCTGGTGCTCGATCGAATATTCGAATTTGGAAACACAATAAGTTGAGTGTGTTTACCATCGTTTAGACTGCGATAAGCTTTGCGGAACATCGACGCGTGATTTCGGGTTTAGATTAATTCGATTTATCGCATTTCTTCTTTCGTCTAATCAGCTCATCAGGATAGAAACTTGTGACAATCACGATCCTGTCAGCGCTCGTGTTTTTTCTCCGATGACACAGTTTTTTCGATCGTTGACAATAAGGGACAGATTTAGCGAATAAAATTGTTGGAAGAATTGACAGATTTTTCAGTTTCGAGTGAAAAAGCATTGACTACGTTGATCGAGAACTTTGCTACGCTCCTTAATCGATTGAGACAAATGTGGCCTCGATAGTTCGGAGACTGGAACGCTGATTACTCATGAAACCGTTTGTTCCTCGATCCTGAATCAATTCTTCGTCGGAAATGTGTTAATTTCTGATAAATCGATACAAATGTTTGGCATGCCTTGTTCTTATTCGCATAAATCAACAATTTACGCCTTGAGAGTTTTATAATCGAATAACACACAACCTTGTAATGATCGATCGACGTTTGCCTTTCGGTTTGTTGAATCCACCTGGATCTTGCTCAAATACGCAGCTCCTTAGTCACGTGACTTGCAACATTTTCTGGATATGCATCGATGTGGAAGCAGATTTTTCAACTATTTCAAAATATTTTATTAATTTATTTCATTTTCGCTTCGCGAGCGTTCCGATTATTGCACAAAAAGAAAAAATATTTCGAGTCCATCGTGGTCCGGCAACATGCAAGCAGCCCTGCATAAAAGAGTCGAAGGTCATTGACCTTTTAGGGCTTGGAACTGTAAAATTTATTCAATTATCTATTTATTTATTTATTTGATTATTTGATTATTTGTTTATTTATTTATTTATTTATTTATTTATTTATTTATTTAATGGATCATAGCATATCGATTTGACCTTGACTTTCGGTTGGACATTATTTCGATAATGACAGCTGGAGAATTTGCCAAACGTATGAACATTCGTCACCAAGTTGTGATTCAAACTCACGAAATAAAAAGCAAAACTCATTGTCAAATAATTTTTAGACAGGACGTGATTTCTCACTTCGGCCCTCGCAGTACGTTGCTGAATACCATGACAAATCTAGATTCTAGTTTATCATGAAGTGTGAGCGATCGATTGTAACGAAATTCAACGCGATCGAAATGAGAAAATAAAATGAAAATAAATAAACGTTTCAGTGGCACAGTTTACAAATGCGAGCTCATCATGTTTGAGGTCTCACATCAATAAATTCCAAATAACTGGTCAGTTATGTGTGTAACGTCAAAATCATTTCTCTTGAATGCTCACGCAACTGTTTGTAAATTATAAAATCCTTCGAAGTTTGATTGATGAAAAGGAAAATATTTGGACAAGCTGGTCGTCTCGTGTATAAATACAGTCGAGCTCCGGGGAAAGAATATCATTCATTATCGTGCTATCGTGCCAAACGAAATAAAGGACTACCCAGAAAATTTGCAATCGCCCTCGAAAAGTAAATCTTTTGATTAAAGTTTTTTTTTTGTTCCATTTTTGCCAGAAATTTTTGTTTGATTTTTTTTTTTCGTAATTTGTTTCTTGATTAATTAATTCGATTTTGAATTCCACGTAAAATTACAATGCTCCCATTTAATTGGATTAGAAACTCGATTATTTTTTATATTCACTAATTTTTTTGCACATTTTTTTTTTGTAGATTATCTGCTGAGATAAAAAATCCGAGAAGCTCCACCATGTCGAAAGTTTTGCTCATGATTTTGGTCGCCGCCACTTGCGTTTCGCTTATCGTGGCATCTGTCGACGATAATAAGTGCCGCAAACACCGAGCAACAGTTAGTATACAATCGAGTGCATTTGATCGAAAGTTTTTGTATAAAAATTGCACGAGAATTTGATTGAGAATGAGAGAAAAAAAATTTGTCGCTTAATCTTCGATTTTCTTCGCACAAAGTGCAGCGAAAAAGCTGCAGATTGTCTTTCCACTTTCTAGCCTAAAATTTCGTGTTTCCATTCCAGTGCAAAGTCGACAAAGACTGCTGCCAGAATTTGAAGTGCCAAACCAACATGTTCGCTCCGCAAAAGATTTGTCAGTTCGCCGTCTCACTGGACGACATTTTGAAACAGCGTCAACAGGTTCTTCATCGCGAAGACATCGATGAATAGGAAGAAAGAATGCAGCGAAAGATTTCATTGGATTTGCCGAAGAATTCAATGGAATCGATCGATGCAAATTCTTCTCTGGACTACGACGAACTCTCTGTACCTGATCNTTTTTTTTTTTTGTTTTTTAATTGAGTTCAAATTTGAGTCGAAACTTGCGGTTGGTATTTTTCGAGGTTCTCGTGGCACACTGAGAAGGAAATTTTGTTGGAAAAGATCGAAATTTCGTTGGATACGTTCGACTAAACATTTTTTTCGAAAAATCACCAAAATTTTGTCCGAGAAGAAATTTTTGTCATTCCAATCGTGAATTTTCTCGAAAGTTTCGTTAGAAATGAAAAGAAAAATTCAAAATGATGGAAATTTTGAAATTATTCAAAAATATTTACCGTGTCGAAAAAAATGTCAAAGTTTTTTGAAAAATTTAATTTTCCGTGCAAACTTCGTCTCTGCTCTCCGTGCTCTGTACCTTTTTATGGCAGATAAAAATTCTCATTGCTGGCGAATCAGTCGAGCAAGAGATTTCCTCCATCAAGATTTTCTCCATCGTCGACGCTCGTGGATTATATACCCGCGTCGCTCTTGACATTTTCATGGTGGAATTTTTATTTTATTGTCTTTCGACGTTTTATTCGCGAGAAGTTCGCGAGAAAACGACAAGTGTCGGGTCCTCCGCAGTGGCAACGAAGCAGCAATACTTTTTATTCTTTTTCGTGCAAATATTTCTGCGGGATGCTCAAAGAATAAGTAAGCAAAGTGAGGATCGAGGAATTTAAGTTGCGCTTGTAACCCATTTAACGTTCGCTTGTAAAGGATTTTAAGGACCTCCGAGAGGAAACACGTTTCCTTCCTCGAGAGACTATGCCAATTCACAATAAAAGGGAAAACGATCAAAAAGGGCGAGAGACCGTCGAGCAACGTAGCAGAATGTGCTACTCGTTTACATTTACATTTACGTCCGTCAATAACTTGTTCGTGGATACAGCCTCATCATCAGGAGAGAGTTTGACTTGGGACTACGAACTCGTGCATTTTCCGAACCATTTCTTGTCAAATAATTGCATGACGTCGAAAAATTGCACTCGGAATTGCCAAGTGGAATCGTTTCCTTAGATTTTGTCAACATTTTATAAATTTCTGGCTTTTTTACCCTAAATATCGTTGTGAAAGCTTTATCAATTCTTCAACAAAATTTAACTCGAAAAACGACCAAGAAATTCAACATTTCTGTGATTATCGATTTTTAATTAATTTTTTTTTTTTTGCTAATTACAGAACAATAATTATTACATTTCTCTCGACGTCCCATAAATTATTTTCCCCTAATCATTTTTTTCCTAAATGTCGTTGAGAAGCTTTAGGAACTGAATAAAAAAAATAACATGAAACAAAAATAACACACGACCAAATAACGTGTCAAAATAAAATTCGTCAAAATGACACGCGGACGAAAAAAAAATCTCGACAAAATAACGTTTATTATTTTTCATAAAAATATTATCGTCGTGTTATTTTGATGCAACATTATACTATTTGTTCACGTTTGTTTGACTCGATGACGTTTGTTTCCTTTTTGGATGTTGGTTGGGGGGTGTGTGTGTGTTCTCGTACTCCATTATTTTTCATTAAAATATTGTCGCGTTATTTTGACGCAACGTCATACTATTTGTTCACGTTTGTTCGTCTCGGTGAAGTTTCTTTTCTAAATTGGGGATTGTGTCCATGTTATTTAGTGGCGATGTTATTTCTTCGTGTTATTTTTTCTTCGATTTATTCTGACACGTAACTCGCCGAACAATTGTGATTGATTTTGCAAAAAAACGTCCAAGATATTGAACTTTTATGGAATTATCAATTTTTAATTAAATTTTCACTGATTACTGATTAATAATCACCAAAATTATTGAGTCGGTGGGAAAATTGACGTTTTTCTTTGACGAGCTTTCAAACGAAACGAATAATGTAAAGTTTCAATCCCAAGGGAACCTTTCCAATTAATAGTTTTTGGTATTTCGATGATCGCATAATTCAGTTGCATCCCTTAATGGCCCCAATCGCAAGTGACGAAAAAACCCACAGAAACCTCGAACGAGTGAATTATTCGTGAGTGGTTGTTCAATAATTCCAAAAGACACACTGAAAACAAAATTTTGTTGAAAAAGCTCGATATTTTGTTCGATACGTTCGACTAAACGTTTTTTTTTTTGAAAAATCCCAAAAATTGTATCATCGCAGCAAGAAATATTGTAGAAATTCTCTTCGGAAGCAAATTTTTGTCGTTCCACTCGTAAATTTCGCTGACAATTTCGTTAAAAACAAAATATTCTGGCAAAATAACGAAAATTTTGAAATAATCAAAAAATATTTAAAAAATATCGACGATTTTTAACAAAATTTCATTTTAAGTTCAGTTATCAAAGAAGGTGAGTATACGGGGACGTAATACTTTTGTTATCCATAGGTAAGACGCGTGACGGACGGAAACACGAGTAATCTACGAAACGCAAACATCGCCGCACACTCGTTAACTATTTGTCCTCGTGACGATTTATATTATTACGTTGCGCGCAGTTCGGTGGCCGCGCGTTCGTAAACGAAGATTGATACAAGATTAGGAATTATCAATCGGATAAATACCGAAAAGTTGATGATAACGAAGCAGTCTTCGCTCAACTTTCACAGTGCAGATTTGTGAGTTATTGCCCATCACTGAGTAAGTGGAAACCGTAAAGGGACAGTTCGTATCAATTGGAACGAAATCTTAGCCCCTGGGTTCGCATTCACTTTTTTGGAAAATTTTCATTTTTTTAATTTCGATCTACAATTATTTATTAATTCGACCAATTAACGAATCGAATTAACAAATTTATTAATTCGATCACCTCGAACGATGTTATCCAGGAAATAAATCATCAAAATCATCATGTCGAAAATTCTGATGTTCGCTCTACTGGTCGCCTTGATGGTTTCCTTCGTCGTCGCCAATCCCTATTTCCTCGTGGACAGTCGAAGCTGCAGCAGAGTTGGCCAACCGGTCAGTATGGATTTTAACAATTTTCGTACATAAAAAAATTGAAATTTGTAAATTGCTTCCTCAAGATGCTCAAAGTAAATGTCGTGACTGAACGTTCAGTACTGAAACTTCGTTATTATCTGTTTCAGTGCCACGTAACTGAGGAATGCTGCGAACCATTGGTATGTCATACTTATGCTGGCCACTGTGTCACGTAATTTGTTTTCCTTCCGTTTCTCCTCGACTCCATCGATGTTGGCATCGAAACTTCATTGATGATCATAAAATGCTTAATTCACATCAGTGATTGTCATTAAGCCCTATCGATTGTTAAATTTAAAAAAAAACCGATTTTTAATTTTACAATGTTGAAAAATGGAAACGTTCAGTGTAATCGTGTTGAAATAAAATAATAAATATTAATATTGCATGTATATCGACGCGACGGTTTTGAGTGTTTCTGTAAAATTACGTACTTGCCAGCATGGGGTAGATTTGTACCCCAGTGACGAAAAATCGACTTGAAAATTGTTACAGAACATGTTGAAAGTTTTTTTCAAAAGATTGTTTACTTGATACAGCAAAAAATTTAATCCACTAAAAAAAAAAATTGCTAAAACCAACAAAAGTGGAAAAATGACAATTTTCCTTAATGGGCCTGTGGAATTTTGAATCTCCTGCTGTAAGTATTCCTAAGAAAGCATGTGCAGCATTTTTTTGTTTCTTATTTGCAACGAATTTCTTTGTTTTTGGACTTTTTCAAATTTTATGATCAGCTGGCTCGTTCTTTGACGTGGAATCGATTCGACTTAAGAGCCAAGGCGTACGAAGGTCTCGTACATATTGAGAACGTGTGGAGTACGTGTTTGTCTGTGTGCGTAAGTGTAGAGCACCCCCTTTTTATGCCATAGAACGATAAAATGAGATCATAACGTGAAACCACAAAGTGTACGTAGTTCGAGCTCAACGAGGTTTGCAAGTTTCGAGAAAAAACAAGGTGGAAGAAATTCCACTGAGATCGTTTCCCGCTTTCTTGCCATACCATTCTCTATTTATTCCTCTGATAAAAAAAACGTGTGGCTGCGATAACGTTTAACGGGGGCTAGTAAAGATAAAAGTGGTGAGACCACTTTCGATATGGGGTTGAAAAAAAATAGTATACGATTTTCTTGATTCGACATTAATTCTCCCATTTTTTCCTCTCGGAATCGATTCAACAAGAAATCGCATAACCACTTTCTAATTACCCATAAAATTTCATTCCAATTATTTATCAAATTCTTTTCACCTTCACATCGAATTTTCTTCCTTTTTCCATTGACTGCCTGGAAGAAAAAAAAACCGAACAAATCTCAAGCAGCTCGTCCGAAATTTACAAAAAAAAAAAATTCGCTGGAATTAATTAAAAATTGTTAACATTTCCTCAGCTGACGTCAAAGCAAGTTTCCGAAAGCCTCGGTATCCAATGAAAAAAAAACCTTAAAAATCGTAAATATAGCAAATTTCTAATTTGTCAACTTTTATCAATTATTTCATTAACTTTTGATATTTAATGATGAAAAATTATCATTTCTACGCCATTTTTTTTTTTGAATCTTTGACATAATAGAAAAAAATATTTCCTAAGACTGTTTCATCCTTTAAGGAGGTTGGCTACATACGACCATATAATAGGAATTTAATAAAATTTGGTGACAACATTCTTCAGCATCAAATATGATGACACAATTTTTTTCAAATTTTTCGTCTACATAGTTGTCGAATAATTGGAGTTTACAATATGCAAAAGATATATCCATATATATCTGATTCCTATGCTTATGCATGTAAACTCTAGTGTTCAATTTTCTCAAAAATGATGTAAAAGAAAAATCTTAAAAAATTTGTATATTAATATTTAATACTAAAGAATATAATCAGCAAATTTCATCAAATTCTAATAATTTCGAATTTTCCTATGCTTTTGACCCGGCTACATACGACAATATGATAAGAATTTAATAAAATTTGGTGACAACATTCTTTGGCATCAAATACGAAGACACAATTTTTTTCAAATTTTTCTTCTACATCGTTGTCGAATAATTGGAGTTTACAATATGCAGCAGATGTACCTATATATATCTGATTCCTATGCTTATGCATGTAAACTCTAGTGTTCAATTTTGTCGAAAATTATGTAAAAGAAAAATCTTAAAAAATTTGTATATTAATATTTAATACTAAAGAATATAATCAGCAAATTTCATTAAATTCTAATAATTTCGAATTTTCGTATCATTTGAGAATGGCAACATTGTTGTGTATAGCCACCCTCCTTAAGGAGTCGATCTTGTCGTATATAGCGAATGAGGACATTTAACAAGGTCTTCCGGTGGAAGAATCTTGTGAAGGAAGAAACATCACTGGCGATTAGATTGTCTTGGCAAAACATTGTCTCGCNTTTGGCATCAAATACGAAGACACAATTTTTTTCAAATTTTTCTTCTACATCGTTGTCGAATAATTGGAGTTTACAATATGCAGCAGATGTACCTATATATATCTGATTCCTATGCTTATGCATGTAAACTCTAGTGTTCAATTTTGTCGAAAATTATGTAAAAGAAAAATCTTAAAAAATTTGTATATTAATATTTAATACTAAAGAATATAATCAGCAAATTTCATTAAATTCTAATAATTTCGAATTTTCGTATCATTTGAGAATGGCAACATTGTTGTGTATAGCCACCCTCCTTAAGGAGTCGATCTTGTCGTATATAGCGAATGAGGACATTTAACAAGCTCTTCCGGTGGAAGAATCTTGTGAAGGAAGAAACATCACTGGCGATTAGATTGTCTTGGCAAAACATTGTCTCGCCGGATCTTGGTGGTTATACGTGTTTAGCTAATTCCTCTGGTCGGTTGTATAACCTGCTGTGTGTGTGTGTGTGTGTGTTGGTGTGGACGAACCGAGTGGCTTCTAAGAGCATTCCATCGTTTCGAGGATGCTGGTCAACCTCGTACCCTTAATGTTGTAAATCAGTCCACCACCAAGGATCCAATTATCAAATTGTCCGGCCTAGGAGGGAACAAGTGCTCCATAGCAAAATCGTAGCAAACACGATGTACACAAGCGAGCAATAGATTCGCCATTCGAGAGGGTGCAAAACCGCTCAAGACAGCAGTAGAAGCGAAGAACGCTGCTTGCAAGATTTATCGTCTTGTAACTGTGAATTTCTCTGCAGACGATCCACAGCTATCTTGAGAAACGAGGGCCTTAGAAAATTTGAAGTTTCAATTGCGAACGACGTTGAATTTCGACGACAATTTTTAAAGCTGCAGCGTGCTGCACTGTTTTTTTTTCTCTCGTCGAACGAATCACTGATAAAAAAACAAACAGACGAGCGGAATTAAAAAAATTCAAGTAATTAAGGCCAAGCGTCGTGATTGAAATTTTGAAAAAATTCTGGGCAAACTTTTCGAGTTTGTTTCTTTTTCTTTTTTAAATAAGGAAAACGACTCGGATATAAATATCGACACTGAAGATTTTTAGAGACTGTAAATAACGAAATAAGAAAAAAATTCGCGATAATTCGTAAGCAGCGTAATTAATGGCGGTTTAGAAACAAGACGAAAAAAAAGGTGTAGGTGGAAATTCGTTCGGTCATTGAGACACGTGTAAGTTGATTGATTATTATCGGTAGCACTTCGTCACACAATCAAGGGGGTTCGCGTGAGCCGGAATAAGGTCTTTTGTGCGGCTCCGGTGAAACGGAAGTTCGTGCGGAAGTTTCAACTGCTTGGGATATTGCAGCCCTCTTAATTTCTAGGAAATGCACGTTTGCAATGCTTCGTTGACTCTCTGGTGCTCAGGTGTAAATTTGATTTGTACACAGTCCATTATTCATTAAAAAAAAAATTTTAATCGTACTATCGAACAATTTCGATAAAAANAAAAAAAAAAAAATAGGAAAATAAATGGACAGTCGATTGTTTAGGTTTGCAAAAAAATGTCAAGTCACGCGTCGGTTTTTGGCTTCACAATCATTTTTGCCGGAACAAGTGTGATAAATACCGAGTGACGAAAAAAAAAANAAAAAAAAAAAAAAACAAAAACACACAAAGTTACTTCGAGCATCGCTGGACGCTTACGAACGTCCGTTTTATCGCGACTCGTCGTTGCCCCGTAGACGATAACCTCGCGAGTGTTTACAAACCCGAACATCGTCGTTACTCGAATAAGCTATCAATCATTCGTGCAGTTGGACTGAGACTTGCGCGAAATTTTTGTACGACGGAATTTCCATTTAACGAATATTATTGTTTCCAAGACACGATAACGAATGGAATTTTATTTATCACTTTCCCGCAATATTCTGTTTGGGTCAAACTCGAGACGTTTTCCATTGGTTCCCGTAACGATAACCTCTCCACATTTTTCCTGTGGTAATGATGCAGCTACGATATTTTTAGAGCGAGCGGAAATCGTTCGAGCTAAAAAATTCACGGAACAAAACGATCGAAATTTTTGTTCAAAAAAAAAAAAATTCCGTTTTTCGTTTTTCCCACACGCAAGTTTCTTTAAAGAAAAATTTCATTGACCCAATAAATCCGAATTTTTCAGTCTGTTCGATAACTCTCGTGCACGCTCAGTCCCCGTAATGTGTGGCGCAGTAGTTTAAAACGGGCCACGACGAATGTAAAACCCGTGGGTATAGCTATGTAGCGCTTGAGGAGATTGGACACAATATCAATCGAAGTCAATTCGGGTGAGCGGTTTCCGAACGTGCTACCGGGGACATCGTCATGAATACATGCATCTGACTGAAGGTGAATTACATCGTTACTATTTCCAATTGTCACTGGGATCTCTGATCCGTTGTAACCAACGATGGCTTTAGGGATTATTCTTTTCTTTCGCAACTATTAATGAAATTTGATAAACAAAAAAATTCAAAAATAATTTTCGCCAATATTTTTTTGTCTTTGAACCAAAAATTCCAGGAACCAATCACGAGCACGACTCATCAACGTGTAGAAAGAAAAAAAAGGGAAAAAAAACGAAGCTCGAGCGAGAAAAGCAAAAATTTAGCAAAAACAATTCGTCAAAATTTTTTTGCAGTCCGAAGGATTCTCCCTGAGTTGAAACTGATATTTCTCAGTGGCTGGGGTTCGAGTTAAAAAATAAAACGTGTGAGCCAACTGCGGAAAACAAAAAAAATTTTTTTTTTTTTTTTTCATCATTTTCTGAAGAATTTTTTTTTTTTCGTTCTGTAGAGAAAAAACTGTAAATGATATTTTTTGGTGAGGGTGGAAACCTCGTGGATAGCCAGCTCGTCGATTTTTCATTGTAAACTTTTATTTGTTTGTTTCGTGTCAAAGTGCATGAGAGAAGAAAAAAGTGCATTTTTTTTTTTCCATACGATGCACACGATTGCATATCGTATTTCTGGAACTTTGACAACGAATATGATTTAGATTGCACGAGGCATTATCACATCCACAGACTCGCTCAAGGATTCGAAAATTTGTTGATTTTACTCACGTCGTGACCACGCAGCATACCAAAAAAAAAAAAGGAACGAGAAACGCGTTTGCAAGACGGTGCGAGCGATGAGTCAGATCCCGCGAGTGTTTTTATTCGTCGAGACATCGACCATGGTCTCGCGGAATTCTTGAAAGACCTTCGTGATCTTTTTACACTTCGGGAGAATAGTTCCGAGTCTGGAAATATTTTAATCCAATTTTAACGAAAGAAAAAAAAAACTAGAACGATTCTTGGTAATTGTTACGAATTTCCCAACTATTTTTCTCTTTTGTATTAATCTAATGACGTTTGTCTCGAATTTACTTGTCACTGCATACGCGCTGTCTTACGTTTCCACGTTATTACACACGCACACAGACACGAAATCAATTGCTTTCACATGCGCTCGTTTTATCGCGTCGAATACGCAGAAACGTTCGCTTGTGTCCACGTCAATGAGAGTCTTGACGTTCCAATACTCTCAGATGGTCTTATAAGTCTGTCAGAAGGATTGGCGAAGAACCAGTTGTGGTCAAGCTACTGTAGAGATTCAACGAAATTGTGCAACGCTTATCGCAGCCTCCGCAGTGAGTACATTCGAGAGACACACACTGAATATTAAATTTTGTCAAAAAACGTCGATATTTTGTTCAACACGGTAAACTAAATATTTTTCGATAATTTTGAAATTTTCAAAAACTTTCGAAGCGACTTTCTGGAATATTTCTTGCTCGAATGACAGAATTTTTGTGATTTCTCAAAAAAAAATCGTTTATTCGAACGTATTCAATAAAATATCGATCTTTTCCAACAAAATTTCATTCTCGGTGCAAAATGACCTACAAACGTCGGTCAAAAATAATTCACAGTCCTCATTGCACCGGAACGAACAAGGTCCTTGTTAGAATCAAAAGAAGAAAAAAAAACAAATTTTTTTCTATCATAAAAACGATGGATTTGTATTTAACGAATGATGGCAATTTTTTTTTCCACTGAAATTGGAAAAGTTGTTGATTTTTAGTGAACCTTATCTTTGCACGATGGGTCACAATGACCCGTGTAATTTTTACGATTTTTTTTTTTTTTTCGAGATATTTGCATTTTTGGGTCAATTGTTTTTTCCACTGCAGTGAGAGTTGAAAAGATTGTGCATTTGATTCAGAATGACGCTGTAACATTATCGCATGGTTACGATTAACAGCAAATTAAAAAAAAAAAAAACAAATAAAAGTTCAGCAGGTCAATCTTGATCGATAGCACAGAGCAGTTGCACGTTCGATAAGATCGATCGATGCAATGATTTTTCCGCATTCGAATTTTTGTGCAATTTCGATTTTTATTGATTGGATTTTTTTTGGGGGAAAGAAAAAACGAAAACGTAGCCAATTTTCGAAATTTTGTCGAAATGGTTTGTTGACGAATGCCTTTGGTATCAACGACACTGTATCGTTTTATGGTGGAATGATTTAATTGTCGCTTGGTTTTTCTGTGACCTCGGCCATCCGAACGAGACAGTGACTCTCACCGTCTCACTCGCGGAAATTAAACGTAGAGAGAGAAAATTAAATGCAGCTTCAGATTTGCGTCACTTACGACTGAAGGACATTCTCATCTGATCCCAGCAGCTCTAACTGAGCGATGAAAACAAAAAGGCTTTGTCTTGGAGCTGAAAATTTTTTCACCAGACTAAATGATCACGAAGTGCTCATTTCAATTTCTAAATTTCAATAACTTTACTAGAAAGTTCTGTTGTTAATTGAACGTTTCGTTCACATCGATAATATTGCAATAAAAAAAGAAAAAAAAATTATTCGGAATATTTATTTACGACGTCACGATGTGAAATAAAAACGTTGGCAATTTGGACTTGAATGATTGTTTACAAAGAATACAGATGCAATTTATATTAACAACGAACATCTGTGACCTTCCGGCTCGTAATAATTTTGCTAAGTCTTTGCTTTTTTTGTTTTTTTTTTTCTTTTTTCTTACTAGCACGATTCTGTGGCTTATTGACGGTTTTTTGTTACTTCGGTAATTACATCAGAAGACGAAAAATCAATCGCCAAACATTCGTGATCGTTGTTGTAAAAAAATTATTGAACCTCAAACAAAAAATTCGTTCTAAAACTATTAATCCATTCTTTTTGTGTGATGTCCCTCAGTGAAATATGTGAATTCGAAGCAAACTCGAAAAACCATTCATTTTTACTCTGGGATTAAATTTAAAAAAATTAAAAAAAAAAAACAAGATTTAAATTATATAATTTCGACAATTTTTCTCGCAAATAATGAAAAATTACTTGTACACAATATTTTACAAAATTTCCAGAAATTAGAGCGATTGGACGATTTTTCAAAAAACTCAAATTTTCGTAAAATTCGAAAAATCATAAAATTTAAAGCGTTCGACCGATATTTCTCAAATTCAATACGAACCTTCCGATTAAAAAACGAAATTGTTAAGAAATCTTAAAATTGCGGAAGTTAGAGCGTCGACAACGTTTTTTTTGAAAATTTCAAAATGCCATAGAATTCGTATATTGTTTTGGTTGATTATTCATTTTTCTAAATTTCAAGAATTTTCAATATTTTTCAACTTTTTTATTCTTCACTTTCAGCATTTTACAAATTTCGAACAACAAAACTTCAACATGGCAAAGGCTCTGGTATTCGTTCTGGTCGCATTGATGTGTGTCTCTCTCATCTCTGCTGCCATCTCCAACGACTGTGGTAAACACGGGGACCCTGTAAGTATCAATTCGATAATTCAATTACGTCCAATTTCGAAACTCAGAACATCGCGAGTCAAAAGGAAGAAAAAAAATACACGAGGCCATATGAAAAGTATTTTTTTAAATTTGACCAGCAGAATAAAATTTCTTACTGTTTTTCTTTGTTTAATTCCAGTGCAGCAGCGACAGCCAATGTTGCGGGTCGATCAAGTGTCACAAATACGCCAATAGGTGTCAAGTCCAAATTCCTGTTGAGGAGCTTATGGCAGCGCGTCAAAAAATCTTGAAACGCACAGGGAAAGATTATTAATAATTGAAAGGAACAAAAAATTGCTGTGAACCATGCAGTGAGGGGGCGAGAATTGAAAAACCTCGTTAAAAAAATTCAAAGAGATTCAACAATATTTACGATTTTGCCAAAAATAATTATTCCAAAACATTCGGCAGTGGAGCTTTTTTTACATTTGTAAAAAATCTGAATTCATACTTTTCTGGAAATATATGGATTTGTTTGTTAAAAAAAAAATTTAGTCCATCATTTCAAAACCATGTCCCATCGATCGATTATTAGTAAAAATACGATTTTTAGGAAGCGACTAATTAAGCAATTAATAGCTAGCGGATCTTTAGGGAAATAAAAAAATTTAATTTGCAAATTGATTTCTCGAGGTGCTCGAGATGCACGAAGCTCAAAACTTTTTCTGTGAGGAACTGTATTTTTAATTTTGGCTTCCTCATAGAGAAAGCTTTGGGCATCGTGCATCTTGAGCATCTTGATCAAGCAATTTGCAAAATTTGCTGAATTATAAAATCCCGACAACTTTTTCTAGAAAGTAGAGAAATCTTACACAATGATTTACAAAATTCGCAGAAACTAGAGCGATTGGACGATTTTTCAAAAAAACTCAGATTTTCGTAAAATTCGAAAAATCATAAAAATTTAAACCGTTCAACTGATATTTCCGAAATTCAATACCAACCTCCCTATTCTGATTCTCTATTCATAAAAAAATAAATTAGCAACAGATCTGTTTACCCTTTTTTAAAAAATTTCAAAATGCCTTAAAAATTGTATTTTTCAATTCCATCAAAATTCCTACAGAACGAAGACACACACACACACACATCCGGACAGTTTTTCCAGTTACGATTTTTCGATCTTTTGGGAAATTAAAAAAAAATTTACATGGAAAAAAAAAAATTTCATCGTCAAAATTTTCAGCAAAAATTATAGCGATGCAAACGATTTTCGTTGCCTTCACAGAACCTTACGTGACGTAATATCGAGATTGAGCGTAAAGACTTGTTGGTAAAACGACGTTGACACAAAGGTGGGAATGTTGCAATGTCCGAGGCTCCTAACGATGAGTCGCGAGCTTCGCTATAACAACACGAACACAGTCACGAATATGGCATGTGTGTGTCTGTGTCCAAAGAGAAGGGTGAGAGCGCGAGCAGGCTAAAAGACACGCGACATCGCGGGCGATTGGTCAGGTAATACGCAGTCGGATGAAAGGGAGTTTGAAGGGGCGAACAAAGACTGCGGAAAAAGTGAGAAAAAAAAACAGAGAATCGATGAGAGAACGACATATGGGCCGGTAAGCTCTGCTAAGATAAGAGGACACCGCAGACAAATATTTGCGGCAGTCTGACGCCTTGCATTAATGTCCTAGCACCAGAGAGACCTCTCGCTCCCTTCGCTCCTGCCCCGCGATCGCCAAGAACACACGAACACGATTTATCTTTATATCTTATTGTAAAAAACTTCATCGTATCTGAATTCAGCTCAGCCACGAGTCTCGTTACGATCGAAAAATCCCAGGAAAACGCAATTTTCACTTTTCAAACGTTTTTTTATATTTTTTTTGTTTTTTTTTTTGCTACCGACGATTTACGTGGGCAGAGAAAATTGTGACAATGAGGAAAAACGTCCCGAGGAACTTCAGTGATGCTACAAAATTCTTTAAATATATACAAAGACCGGAACCTTCGAGTGCTTAAGGTCATAAGCTGATTTTAACGAGAGACAGAAAAAGGCAGAGACGCTTGTTCTGTAACGACCCCAAGTAGCTTTCGCTCTTTTGAAAGTCAAAGTCTCAGGTCACTTTGGCTTGCTCTTTTCGGAGGGACTCTTAATAGAAAGACTCGCCCAAAGCTCCGTCCAGTCCAACTTCTCCTCGCGGCCTTATAAAAGACCGAGGGGCCAAATTAACAGATTTTTCTCCTATTTCGTTGATCCTTTCGCAAGAGAAATACGTCCTCGCCAAAGTTTTTCACTTTCCTCGTCCACCAAGACGAACTTAAATCTGATTCAGCGATATTTTCATTTTCCCACTTTAATAATTAACGACGAGTGTTAAAAATTTGCCGAAAGTTACAAGAAATTTCAAAACAATCGTTTTGTAATAATCGTTTTCGTATATTTTGCTGTTTGCATTTAAATTTTTGTTACTACGGGATTCAGAGTTCCATTCGGTAAATAGAAACTAAAGAGGAGACTCATACACAAAATTTGCAAAAGTTAGAGCGGTTGGACGATTTTTCAAAAAACTCAAATTTTCGTAAAATTCGAAAAATCATAAAATTTAAACCGTTCAACCGATTTTTTCCAAATTCAATACCAACCTTCCTATCATGATACTCTATCGATAAAAAAAAAATTAGTAACAAATCTTAAAATTTGCGGAAGCTAGAGCGTCGACACCTTTTTTTTGAAAATTTCAAAATGACGTAGGATCCGGATTTTTCTAGCAATTCCAACAAAATTTTCAGAGAATCAAGAGCTTGTATAGATCAACATCTGTGCAAAAGGGGAGCCCTGTAGCTCGAACCGTTCTCGAGTTATGAACGTTTGAATTTTTCAGTGCCAGAACGTACACCAGGACATTTTAATTTTTCGATGTTTTGGGACATTTTGAGCACATTGACATTGAAAACTGGACAAAAAAAAAGGTTCACCGTCACGTGCTTTTCTCTGTGAGGAAGCGAAAATGATATAAATATCTCGGACGATCGGTCGAGGCTCCATGGGACGATTTTGAGACTCGCCATATGGCGAGGTCCGGTCACACGCGCGATTCTTTATCGCAGATAAGTCGGAGGCAATTAAACCAGCTCCACACCTGTTCTTTGCACGATATACAAATCCATATCTACGTGTGTGTTTCCCTATTAAGTTGATGCGAGCGCAATCTTATCCTGCCTCGTTCCTTGATCCGCGTTTCCCTTTTGCTGTGACTCGTTCTATCTCCAGATACGCCACCCATCGATTCTCTGTACACACAATAAATATATTAATAAATCTTGTTATCATTTCATCGATACCTCAGCCACGTCAATTTAAGACCCCAAGCGCAAACTTTATAACGATCGACAGATAAGCAGAGTGATAAGTAGCAGTCCCCACCACATGCCAATTCTTCCGAGTTACGCGTTCGAGCTCTGCGATCTTTTTATTTATAATCGCATTTCAAATTTTTTTAAAATTAAAAAAAAAATTGTGTCATCGTATATTTGATGCTAAAGAATGTTGTCACCAAATTTGATAAAATTCTTATCACATGGTCGTACGTGGCCAACCTCCTTAAGAAAAATAATCATTTTTCCACTTTTCTTGCTTTCAGCATTTTTTTTAGTGTACTCAAATTTAATTTTTCGCTATACAAAGTGAAGAATCTTTTGAAAGAAGCTTCCAATATGTTCTACAAAAATTTTCAAGTCGAAATATTCGGTAGTTGATTTTTTATAACAATTTTCGTCACTGGGGTACAAATCTACCCCATGGTGGCAAGTACGTGATTCCACAGAGGTGTGGCGAGTCAGGCTCAATATGAATATCCTATGGAAAGTCGATGAACCTTGTCGAGACTTTTGAAATTTACGAGGATCCTCAGGAAGTTGCGGTCTCTCGCCTGATTCGTGGAAAAGATTCTGATAATTGCGAGTTAAGTAAAAGCGATGAAAATTGAGAAAAGAAAATAATGCACAGCATACATGATGCTACACAGATTTGAGCATCCGCAGGAGACAAAGCCTGCTTTTCTCAGATCGTCACCGCGGGGTCTCGGCGTGCATTCACTCCGGAGCTTTTAATCCGCGACGAAAGCTCTTGGAAACTCTCGGCTCTCGAGTGTATCTCGCGGAGAACTCGCGGCGTCGAGCGGTGGTAACGTTTCCTTTCAAGTTTTGGTCGTCGTTGAGATATAAGCGCTCGGGTAGTGTCCCGCGGAGACACCACTTTTGCTATCATCTGCGATATGCTGCCGCGGCGCGCTTTAAAAACAGTTGGAAAGGTGGGCGACGGGGGAGGCTGGAGTGGAGCAAAGAAGATGAGGCTTGGCGAAGCTACGCTTAGAGAACGGTTAAGAGAGCAGTCGACACGGAGCAGAGTCTCGCCCGTTCGCGGAGAGATACATGGCAACATTTTCTCTCCTTGTGGCACGGAAATTTCTTTGTATATGTATTTATATGACAAAGTGGCGAGGCGAAGAGCTTTGCTCGGATCGGGCCGTTTTTCTCGTTCTTTGAGCCTCTCGGTCGACTTTCTCGCTGAGCGAAACACGCGCCCGCGACATTACACATGCGGAGAAGGACAATGCGAGGGAAGCTTCCGCGCGCGCGAGAGCAGCAGCAGGCCAACCTGAGCTGCAGCAGGGATCGCGAAATTTCGCTCGCGATAGACGATCCGTAGAAACGTAAAACGCCCGGATAAAAAAGGCTTGGCAAGGAAATAAAAAACGAGGAGGACACGCGATGAGCTCCGTTACACAATATGAAAACATTATCGCTGCCTCAAGCCCTTAAGCAAACAGCAATAGTGCGAGCTTTGGTGGCTCGACGTCAACCTCACTTTCGACAAGAGACTATCAAGCAGAGGAAACTCCAGGCTGATTGTGCTTTGCCACGTCAGGACATCGTCAGGATCCTTTCAATCTCTATAGATTTAACAACGCTATTGCTTCCTCCCTCGCTTATTTTTGTTACGTTGTTCTTTTCTTTCGTTCTCTATTTTTTTCCAACCCACTCTCCCTGCTGCCCAACGAAGACAGAAAACCTTTTTTACGACTGCCTCATATGCGCACACTACGTTTGGCCTGATTACGAGTCTCGCCAAAATTCAGATTGCCCCCGACGAAAAACAACACCGACTCAAGGAGATATGTGCATGCCATCGAGGCTACAGGACAAACTTTGGTCCCAAAAAAATTCATCACCGGAGAAAGACAGAGACGCAGAGACACACCACACAAAAACAGCATCAGCCAACTTTATGTACTGCGTGGGATTTGCCCACAGAATCGAATGTCATTCCGCAGTCCTCGTCTCGGCCTTTTCCCCCTTTCCGTCCTGCAATGATTTCTTTCACGAGGACGGCTTTTCAAAAAAAGTGAAGAACGTCCAAGACTAACGAATCGGAATGTGAATTATATTCCCTAGAGCCTTCGAACACCATAAAACTAAATTTGCAGGCAGATATTTACAGGAAATTCTCTATAGGGTTGAGTCAAGAAATTTGCATTCTTGGAGAATTTTTTTTCAGCCAATTCATGGGAGAATTCGAAAAATCAAATTATAGGAATTACAGGAAATTCTCTGAGGGGTTGAGTCAAGAAATTTGCGTTCTTGGAGAATTTTTTTTCAGCCAATTCATGGGAGGATTCGAAAAGTAAAAATATAAAAATTACAGGAAATTCTCTAAGGGCCTGAGTCAAGAAATTTGCGTTCTTGGAGAATTTTTTTTCAGCCAATTCATGGGAGAATTCGAAAAATAAAAATATAAGAATTACAGGAAATTCTCGAAAGGGTTGAGTCAAGAAATTTGCGTTCTTGGAGAATTTTTGTTCAGCCAATTCATGGGAGGATTCGAAAAATAAAAATATAAGAATTACAGAAAATTCTCTAAGGAGTTGAGTCAAGAAATTTGCATTCTTGGAGAATTTTTTTTCAGCCAATTCATGGGAGAATTCGAAAAATAAAAATATAAGAATTACAGGAAATTCTCTAAGGGGTTGAGTCCAGAAATTTGCGTTCTTGGAGAATTTTTTTTCAGCCAATTCATGGGAGAATTCGAAAAGTAAAAATATAAGAATTACAGAAAATTCTCTAAGGGCTTGAGTCAAGAAATTTGCATTCTTGGAGAATTTTTGTTCAGCCAATTCATTGGAGGATTCGAAAAGTAAAAATATAAGAATTGCAGGAAATTCTCTAAGGGCTTGAGTCAAGAAATTTGCATTCTTGGAGAATTTTTGTTCAGCCAATTCATTGGAGAATTCGAAAAATAAAAATATAAGAATTGCAGGAAATTCTCTAAGGGGCTGAGTCAAGAAATTTGCATTCTTGGAGAATTTTTGTTCAGCCAATTCATGGGAGAATTCGATAAGTCAAAAGATTTACATCATTTTTTCACGTGGTGCTTGTTTTCAATTGCTATTCCTTGACGCGGAGTCGCGCAGTCACGTCGTCGTGTCGATCGCGCGTCGAGATATCGATCTTTCTAGCGAAAACACCATAAGTAAAGATTCAATATCCAGATATATGGAGAGGCGGAGAGAGGGAGGGAGGAAGAGAGAAATATTAATGTGTACAATATAAATGCGAAGCGACTTCGACAATAGGGAAATGGGAGCAAAGCCATTTAGGGCAAACTACCATTCTATCTCCCTTCGTGATGGGACTCTATATTTCCTATGTATCTACGACGAAACTCTCACACGACGACTCACACGCCACCGCGATCTTATCAATTCGCGGAGTGGCTGGCTACTCAGACCAACTACGAAAGTGTCGAGTCTGTATAAAACGCGTTCACCTGTATGTACATCGATACGAGGCATTCGATGCACACTCACAAATCCTCGCGATCAATTTGAAAAAAAAAATTAAAGCAAAAAAAAAAATCTTTAGCTCGAAGTTCGAATTTTTACCGATTTTTTTTTTTTTTTAATTACTGCTGCAAATTTCAACGTTTTATGAAAAATTTTCTGGTCAACTCTTGATGTTTCGAATTACGTTCGAAAATACTAAAAATTAAAAAAGCACGTGCTCGCCATGAAAATCCGTGAAAATATTCCCCAGCGAATAAAAACCGCTCGGAGTTTCTGGCTGAAAGTTTAACTCGAAACGCCTCGTACGTACTGCATGAAAAACGTTTCGTATATACTAAGGCGGTTCGCGAGTACATTGTGTCTCGCGTGAGTTTCTGTCCATCCACTACCGAATTGATTCTTTCTATTAATAATCAATGACCAACGTTATTTCCCCTTTTTTTTAAAACGCCTTCCAATGGGGGGTAGAAATAAAAATATGCAATAAATATGAAAGTACATAGTTGCTGGAATATTACGATTTTAAGGGATCGATCATTTTCAGCTGAGACTCTCCCACATTTCTAATATTTGTTTTATTTTTTTTTTTGACGAGGATTTTCCCTTAAAAACAAAAATTTGAATTTTCGTCTGAAAATTGACGTTTTTTTCGCTGACCCGAACTCTCGTTGGCTGTGTGTGTGTAAGTCTGCGTGGGAAAGGAAACTTGCAGAAGTCTTAACGCTCGGTTAAGTAGCAACCCTTGGCGAAGGCTAAACGAGGGTTGTTACAGTCGCGAAGGCTCTTAGAGCGGATATCGTCCGAATTGTGGACGCAAAGGAGGTGGAGAGTTGGCGATGAGACAAGGCGAAAGTCTTGCTTATATGCCACGGGCTCGTCGAGAGACTAAAACAGAGAAGTTGGCGGTTGGAGATGCGCCCAGTGTCTTATCGCGATTAACATAAATTCATAGTTTGAGGATTTAGGCCGAGAGACCTCGGGGCATCCCTAGCAGTCGTCGAACGCATGGCCTTAACGTTCGCCTACATTATACAAAACGTTGTACGCTTCCCTGTGGCTTCCCTTGTCCCGAGACTGCAAGTGCCCATAGAACTTTGAAAACTTTAACTTGAAATCTTCGCCAATGAACATCACAATCAGACATTCCACGAGCCTAATTTCCTTCTCGGCATAATTTCGCACACGAAAAAAAAAAAATTGAAAAATTAAAATGAAATATTTTTTTTTTTTGATCGAGGAACGACGAACGTTGATAACGAGGACGTAATTCCTGGCAGTGATTTCAACAGCGATTTCAGTATGCGAGAGAAAAATGTTTGAGAAAGATTTTCGCCGCGTATATTTTATTTCTTTTGGATTCTTGAAACTATGTAGCGTGAACAAACAACTCGTTCGAGCTATTAGTAATTGCCTTCGTGAAGATTGCACTTTCGTGTCATATGAAAAGAGTCCATTCCATACTTCCCATGTATCTCATTTTTTTTATCAGCCGCATACTTTGTACTTGTGAACGTTTCACATGGTACATGCAACGTTCGTCGTGCACTTGGCTACTGAAGATTAATAAAATTTTCATTCGCTACATAGACGAAAAGAAAAAAAAATAAAAGCGATATAATAATTTTGTAACACGCCACGTCACTTCGATGATTACGCCACAAAATGTGCATCCGGAACTCTCGAACGTATACCTATGGAACAAAATGTGCAGCAAAGAGTCTGCTCATGATAGAAATTTCGCTACAGTCACCAGTTTTTAGAAAAAATTGAATTAACCAGAGTCAATTTTTTCGACTGGAAACTCCTCGTCGTGGAGTCGTAAGAACTTTTTTTTTTCCATTCGTTCAAAATTTTTCCACGTTTCGTAAAGTTCTCCTCATCAAAATTTGTTCCAATTCTCTTTCTTATCGAAAATCGGGGAGAGAAATCTAAGAATTCTTAATGTTGCTCATCGGGGCGGAATTTTGATGCTGGAGAATGGATCAGCGCCTTTTTTTGATGTTTTTTTGGAAATGATGTTTTTTTCGATGAATTTAACGTTCGGCAACGTTGAGGAAAGTTGAAATGGTCGGAATTCGTTCGATTAGTGGGAATTGTTGTAAAGCAGAGTTCGGAAATTGGTATTTCCGGTTTCGGATAAAAAAATGGATGATTAATAATGTTGTAAGAAGGAGAATGAGTATCGGAGTGAAAAAGACACGGATAAACCGTTTGGAGTATGCGCGGAAGAGCTCAGGTGCTTCGCAGACCGTGCGAAATTCCCATAATTATTAGATGTCGAGACACACAGGGGTGACTGCAGGGAAAACCGCCCTCTCTGCCACCCACTGCTTCGCTCGCTCGGCCTCTCTCGTTCGGGAATCCCTTCGCCGATCGCCCTTCTCACCCTGGTACTTGGCCGACAGCAGCAGTAGCAGCACCGCGGGTACGGTTGGTCGGCGGCGCTTTGCCGGAGCGCACTTATCCCACGAAATTCGGGGGAGGTTTGCCCCGGCACAGGATGCAGCCTCACAGAGAACTCTCTCTCTCGCTCTTTCCCTCTTGCTCCCTCTCTCTCTCTCTCTCTCTCTGTCCGTCTCTCTTTCTCTTTCACTTTATCGCAAACTCGAACTGCAGCTATGGGGGAGATGCATAGCGAGAGGGGTGGCGACGCCGACGAGGTGGTGCAGTCGGTTGCCATGGAAACTCATCGACACTGGACAAACCTACCCTCTTTCCAACCTTTCGAATACTCATTTCAGCTTCTCTCCGTACCACGTTCATCCTAATGCCGGACAACGCACAAGCTTCAGGAAAGGACACCGAAGCATCATTTCCTGAGTCTAAATAATACGATGGATCGTTGTCGATCATTTCGTCCTCCGGATCGTATCAAATCTGCCCATTTTTTTCTGCCTTTATATTTTCCTATTGCCGCGGGGACGAGAATCTTTAAATCCATTCCCACCCCCTCAGGAATCTCGAGCTTGTTGCACGAAAGTAAATTATTGTCCCGCTCGCTGGGCAGGAGGCGTTCCACGTGTTACACAGCGACCGTTTCTTTCCTCCAGTCAATTGGATCAAATTATTGGATTCCAACGATCCCCTGAAAGTCCTTTGAAGGGTTTGTTCGGGTTTCAATCAGTTTATCGATCAAACACTGAGCCCAGCGTCTTTGATGCTTCCGAAAACTGATTCACACATGAAAAACTAATCCAATGATGATTACGAAATCCTCCTAATCTCGAACGTCGAGCACACGCTATGGAAGGACTGAGGAATATCCTGCAAAATGCAATTGGCAACATATCCTCATGAAATAAATTTAAAAAAAGTAAAAATGAGGTTCCAATTTTTTCCTCCTTCGAAAAAATTGTAATTGTCGACATTTTTTTACGATTTTTGCATCATCGTTCAGTTGACGTAAGTGATTTCTGAAGGAAAGAAAAATTGTGCGATGAATCATTCGAAAACTGAAAAAAATGCGATTTTACGTCCTCAAGACGACGCAGAATTTTTCTCCTTCGAAAAAGGAGCGTCGACCGAAGCGATTTATTGAATATTCTTTAGTATACGAGCAAGTTATTTTCTTCATGAAAAACGTTTCGATACCGCGCCTCAAAGGGAAGCACGAGGAGCAAAGTACACGACGACGCACGAGAATACCGTAAAGAGTCTCGAGAAGTGTGTTTTGTAAAAACGATTATACATTAAGATCCGGTTTACTTAACAAATTAAGGCACGGACTTGGGCGTCGCGGTTGGAAAGTTGTGTCATGTGTTCTCATCAAGAGCTCCGATGACAGCGGCACACCCTTGCGCAGTCACGGGTCACGCGAGATCGCAAGAGAAAGAGAAAAGAAAAGCCATAAAGATGAAAGGAGCGAGAGAAAATATGAGGAGACGATAGGACGTAACTTTCAGTCAACGAACCCTTTATATTTGAGATCCTTGATGTTCCCTTCGACCCTGAATCTTCACAGACATACCGCGACCTCATTAAGTCCCTAAATTATGAAATACATCGAGCCAACCAATCGCAATTAAGCCGAAAGTTCATTATTTTCATTCGATCTTTAGCCATTCGTTGCCGATCACTGAATTATGATCCTAATGAACAATTACATCAGCAGGAATGACAATAATTATAAAAATATTAATGATTCATTGAAATCGAAAATCGTTCATAATTTTATGTAATTATTTATTTTAAGAAAGTTTACAATAATTTATGGCAGTGTGTCGTCGCGTGGGAGTAAAACGTGAACCTGTAAAATGCATCCTTTTTTTTCTTGACCGCGGTTTTGTGTGCATCACGATCCATTATGATGACGTAATCACATAATATTGTTGACGTCGATTTGATAAATAATTAGTACGACAAGGATTATTGAAATGTTGGATCAATCAATCAGAATACAAATGGGAAACATTAATTATGGTTTCGAGCAATTGGAGGGTATGCCGCAGTAGCGTAAATATTTTATCATCGAAATCGAAATAAAATTTCACCTTATTTATTTAATTCCCAAACATTTGTTAGATTTTTCAAATTCCATCACACTGTAAACAAAATATTGTTGGAAAAGATGGATATTTTGTTCGATACGTTCGACTAAAAGTTTTTTTGAATAATCCCAAAAATTGTGTCATCGCAGCAAAAAATATTCTAGAAAATCTCTTCGGAAGCAAATTTTGGTCGTTCCAATCGTAAATTTTGCTGACATTTCCATTATTAACCAAATATATTTCCAAAATAACGAAAATTTTGAAATTATAAAAGAATATTTAGTTCACCGTGTTCAAAAAAATATCGACGATTTTTTCAACAAAATTTCATCTTCATTGCAATTATTGCGATGGAAAGTGTTTTTAAATACGAGACTATTGGAATGTTGAAGAAATGGCCGTTCCCATGATAATCGCACTTTCCACACGGTCGTTGAAAAAAAAAGTGACAAATTTAAGTTGAAAATCGTTCGAGTCGTAAATCGTGAAAAATGTGACCGACTTTTGGATTGATCGTAAATATACACACCGTTTAGCAGCTGAATATGGATGTTGGTGCAGAGGAATCTCATGCAGTTTCCATGCAGTCAAACGGTCGAGTGATAATGGCATTATAGGAGTGTGTGATCGAGAAGGGAGTGATGGAGCAGGGGTTGAAAGCACATAGCCTGTTCATAATATAGCTTCGCAAGGCTATTTGGCACAGTGACCCCTTTCGTACGGTATATACAACGAGCCTACACGATTTGGCGGTCATGGAATAATCACATGTGCCGCTTGTCAACAGGCACGTATAAGATCACCGATGCACAAGCACATAGAACAACGAGAGAGTAACAATATGTGGAACAGTGAGATCTGGAGGTATGTGTGTGTGTGTGTACAAAGGTATAGAGCGAATGGATACCAATTCGTAAGTGTCAGGGTCATCGTTGGGATTCGCACAGAATGTGTGTCGACCGACGTCTCTGAGAGAGGGAGCCAGAGAGAGAGATGGATAAGAAAACACGTGGATGGACGTACAAACAAGAGAGTGAAATGAGAACGGGGTGACTGTACTGTGGACCAGTGTAGTCTAACACCAGGAGAAACTATTATCACTGCTCCACCGAATAGTGGGCCAGAGAGAGGGAGCAAGCAATTGGTTTGCGAATGTTTGAGAGCATGTGGGTGTGTCTATCTATAGGTATCAGGTCGCCATCGATACCAATCAAATACCGAAGATTCTGAGGCGTCCCAACTATACAGACACGTTCCACGCCACCAACGGGAGGCCATAGCCTGTTGCTCCATCCCAGAGAATAACCTCTGCCATTCCCCTCTCGCATCCCAACACGTTCTATCTTCGCCTCGGTCCAATGTATACTTGTAGCGATACAAATGCATGTACAGGTGCAGGGTCCAGGTACTACATACGGATCCACAGTCTCGTGGATGGCCCACCGACGTTCTGGCTATTTCTGGAATTCGGAGCTCGTCAAAATACTCGAGACTCCATCACCGTCACACTAACCTCCGGACAGTTCTTTTTTTTTCAGCCAACGAAATCCCGACGCAGACTCCTTGAAATTGCTGCAGATTCTGTTCATAACCATTTGTACGAAAACATCGTCAAAACGAGTTTCCCACGAAGCTCGTTCAGCTCCCTTTCTACGTCCTCGTACATTTTCACTCCAGCCAAACGATCAACGCCGCAGAATATTGTGCACTAAACGTAATCTCGATTCTAAATTCCTATTAATTATCAAAGCAGACTCACCGATTATTTAGTGCATTATTTTATGCTCAAATTGTCGCGAGTTACATGTGTTATACAGCGGCATGGATAATGTAATAATTGATACGCTCAGCTACGAGACCGAGATTACAACGAAGGGAAGAGCTGGTGAACCAAAGCTACATGCCTGTTGCGTATTGCATTTATGTCTGCTGTACAGCACGCATAACGTTGCATGTATTATATAATGCGTATATAGACTCAGCAGTATTACATATGTTGTTGTATTAACTGTCGGGCTACATGAACACTCGTCCATGAATTTCTACCTTCATTTCGAAATGAACGTCAATATATAGACATCGCGTGAGTTTTACTCCCACGCACGTATTTCATCGGACCAATTGCATTGCAGTTAAATATGTATATTCGTTTATAAATTTGCCATTTATTGATCAACAGGTTCCGAATTTTTCGTTCGAGCCAGGCAAACAATTTTAATATTTATTTTCCGTTTTATATTTTCGTTTTTACATGCTCCTGCGTACACACACCATTTCGACGAGTTTATTCGTTCAATGAGGGAGTATTTGTGAGCTGTGTGTGGTTCTGATAGACTGCAGCATCCCATTTGCTCCGGGGGTCGTGCGGTGAAGCTCATAGCTGTCGGCGATCCACTGGGAGACGGTCACCCAACCAAGTATTGGCTTCGCTCGAGGCTGCGACTTCCTGAACTTTCTACAAGTATTGAATTAAATATTTTTTGATAATTTCAAAATTTTCGTTATTTTGGCAGTATTTTTGGTTTCTAATGGAATCGTCAGCTAAATTTACGATTGGAACGACTAAAATTTGCGTCCGAGGAGACTTTCTAGAATATTTCTTGCTGCGACGACACAATTCTTGGGTTTATTTAAAAAAAAACGTTTAGTTGATCGTATCGAACAAAATATCGATCTTTTCCAACAAAATTTTGTTTCCAATGCCAACGGTAGAAAAATGGTGCGGAATTGGCTGCACACTCGGTCAGTAACTCGTGCAGCTTTAAAAAAGGCGTCACAATGCATATCGATGAATAAATAGATATGTTGGATGAAAAGCAGTTGTTGGATGGTATGCCGGCGCCTGTTTTCACCCTCGTTCACCAATCGATCCTGTGTTTATTTCCACAATTAGGCGCGAGCCATAATGCCATTATCGGAGGGTGGCAACCAAGAGAGAGGGAGGGAGAGGAAAGCGAGTGAGAGAGAGAGAGAGAAATAGTCACAGAGCACACTGCTGAATGTATATCTGTCGAGTTATCGAGAGGAAACACCCCCGCTCACGTATACATTGAACCCCAACCCAGGCACGACCCTGACACACTGTAACCCTGACCCTGATAATCCTCTTGGCGAGATGGCGAGGGAAGGGGGGTGTTGAATGCAACGTAGGGACATCACGAGCTCATATACAGTGCGTGTATCAATCGACGAACCCGCTCGAGAGACCCCTCTGTCGGAATCCTCCACGCAATGTCATAACGCAGAACTTGGGTTACAAAACTGTCGCTTCGGTTCAGCTCGCAGCCAGTCAGTGCTAAATGGCAAGGTTCAGTGGCCTAGACAGTGTGGACACAACGTGGGAATGTCTGCGTCCTTGAGTGTGATCGAACGGAAACGTTGGATTTCACGTTTTTATGCCATTCGTGTATTTCGCGATAAATTTTCTTTCCTTTTGCTCTTTTTCGTCTTTTCCTCAATTTTCCTCCCACCGCGCAGCCATCGATCTGTCTCGAGAGAATTAAACGAGACAAATCTTTTGTCTCGCAGCTTTTTGATTAATCCGCTTCGATCTATGTCCCTGCGATAGACCACAGGACCTTCGAGGTTATTGGAGGATAAAGATGGCCCTGTCGTGATAGCACGATACAATAGTTTTGTTTCAACGCCACTTCGTATCTTCATTAGGATCTTAGACTCCCTTCGGGACGTTTATGTATAAACCGAGAGACTCCGGAGCTCCTCGGAGTATGCTTAATGTATAGAACCCAAGGATCTACGTAAGACTGAATTAGTCTCATCTACCGTGGGCATCAAGGGTAAGAGCTTGGCAGGAGCTCAACTGTTTCCTCGTTGGACAAACTCCAGGAGTATAAATGTTGCCATACACTCCTCCCAATCGACAATCATCTTCCACATTCTCCCTTTCGTCCTCTGCTCCGCAACTAATTGCAAGTATCGCAACTACTTGGGCGTCGAATCGATGCTAAAAATTCCAAATCGTTGACAACAAATATTGGGAATTTGTTTGCTGGGATAAAAAATTCACGATTTTTTATTTTATTCATTGGAAAAAAACGCCAGAGATTCTGCAGCAGAACGTTTTCACGTTCGATCAAATAATTCCAGGCAAATTTTCAATTGCAATTGGCTGAATATTCAAAACTGTTCCTCGACCAAATATTGTCTGTTGGATTTGCTGTATTTTTCGAAAAACCGTTGCCAAACGTTGGAATCACAAGATTTCGTCGAATTTTCTGTAGAAATCGAAAAATTGATTCAAATTTTTTATTTAATCCAAAAAAAATATTTTAATTATCGAAATCCAACTGGTTCCGAAGGAGGAAGTTCGACATAAGAAGAAAATTTAGTGCAAGATGGTAAATGACTGAAAGGAAATATCGAGTTGCGATGTTTCGACAGTTGGCGCGTGGGTGCTACGTGCAAGGGAATTTATGTCCGAGATCGATTTAATAGCTTCTTCATCTTCTCGACTCATCGTACGAGGCGGTAGAGCTCTGGACGTGCGGTTAACCGTTGTAACAAAGCTGGAAAGGTCTGAGGCGAAGAGAAAAAGGTCGGCGAGTGTTTTTTTACCTGAGCCAGGCATGTGTTCGAGGGTGTGATCGATTCCAATGGGGTTCGGAGCTGCATCGATGGGTCCTGTCTTCCGATAATTCCATCATTTAGAAAATTTCGTCGTTCGAAGCTCCGGGTNAGGCGGTAGAGCTCTGGACGTGCGGTTAACCGTTGTAACAAAGCTGGAAAGGTCTGAGGCGAAGAGAAAAAGGTCGGCGAGTGTTTTTTTACCTGAGCCAGGCATGTGTTCGAGGGTGTGATCGATTCCAATGGGGTTTGGAGCTGCATCGATCATTTAGAAAATTTCGTCGTTCGGAGCTCCGAATCGGGATGAAACGATAATTTCAGCGGCTTGAGCGTTTTTTTCTGCGGACACGTAGAATTTTTTATTTTTTTTCAATTTTTACAGACGAACGAGAATAATAATACGAAATCTAACCGGAAATGGTCGGCACGTGGACGACACGGGGCTTCGGAATACAATTTTACCATAAAGTACGGTGCGAGGGCACGCACGCGGAAAGAAATCGTTAAGAAAGTGGCTCATGCGTGAAAGACACAGCCGAATGTGTAAAGAGGAAGAGAAAGGAGGGTCTGCGTGATAAGCAACGACGAAAAACCTTGAGAGATCGTGCGGGTATGAAAAAAAGTGAGTAGCATGGGGTGCTCGTGCAGGGGGCCCCACAGGCCACCGGAAAAGCGAGCAACGATCGCGCTCGACGCACTCATCGTGACCAAGACGTTTGCCTTCAGCCTGCTGGATCGTCCAAAGGTCCGGATGTACCTTCGTATAGTTTCGTTTTAATGGCATTGTCGGGGGGTCGTCTTTCCGTGAGTTTACTTCGTATCTGGGCCTCTTGCGACACCACTTTTTTCTTCTCAACGGACAAACAAGGTTCTTGATCCATGAACACACACCCAGAACCGTTAAAACAATAAGACGCGACGGGCTGGATTCTAAAAATCAGGAAACCTACTGACGATTTTTTTAATGGGGAATATCATGGAAGAAGTTTAAAAGTCGTGACTGTATTTTTAGTTTCGTAGCCTTGCGAAAATTTTCACTGAAAACGTAATTTTTTGTTGAAACTTCTGTCAAATGACACGATAATGTTTGTCGTCCAACAATTAAATGTTAATGACATTCTCTAGGAAACTCTGATTTTTGTCATTACACTCGTATATTTTGTTGACAGTCTCAGGAAAAAATTTAAAAATTATTGGAAAAAGAAAAATCTTGTTGTTAATAAAAATATTCAATTGGGCAGTCACTGGATCTGAGTTCGAAAAAATCTGTTTTTGCTTCCTCATCGAATAAGCTGTGTGACGGGGATTTTTTTTATTATTTTTTCTTCATTTTTTGAGAATTTCGTTGGAATTTCTAGAAAATACGAAATTTACGACATTTTCGAATTTTCAAAAAACGGTGTCGACGCTCTAACTCCAGCCAATTTTAAGATGTTTTACTAATGTTTTTTTTTTATGAATAGAGTATCCTCAGAAGGAAGGTTGGTATTGAATTTGGAAAACATCGGTTGAACGGTTTAAATTTTATGATTTTCGAATTTTACGAAAATCCGAGTTTTTTGAAAAATCGTCTAATCGCTTTAATTTTTGGAAATTTCGTAAATAATTGTGTATGAGTCTTTACCTGCTCCTTACTTTCTAGAAATGTTGTCGAAATTATATAATTAATATGAAAATACAAAAAACACTGCAAATTGAAATTTGCAAAGCTTCCTCTATGAGGAACCCAAATTAAAAATGGAGTTCCTCACAGAGTAAGTTTCGAGCATCGTGCATCTTGAGAATCTTGAGTAAGAAAAATCAGCAAATTGCAGCGTTTTTTTTATTCAGCATAAATTTTCGAACAAATTCGTTTAATCACGAAATCAGTAGAAAACTTCATACAATTCCGGTTGACCGGAGTGTCCTGCACTTCCCCGCGCTCTATATTTCATGGATATTCAAAGTTCGATCCTAAACGCTTTCTGCCACGCGCGAGTCCGCGTTCCTTGGAAACCCAGAAATTCAGAGGATTCGATGAAATGAATTCGAATGGGATCGCGAGCGTAGGAAGCAAAACTCTCTGGGTAATAGGTCGAAGCACAGCACGCAGCACGAGATCGAATGTCGTCTGTATCAGGCAGCAGTATATGTTCCGAAGGCTATTTTGTTACTCTCGACAAGTGATTGTCCAGCGGAAATCATTAAACTAAAATCTATGGCTTGAACTTATGGGGCACCATAGGGTATAGTCTCGGAATGAAATGTAACCGATAATTCAACATACCGGAAGCATATACGTATAGCAAAGAGAATAGAAAGAGGCAACTTTGAGTCTGGGAGGAAAGCTTTCAGACGTCAGTAGCAATTCGCCTCGTTAGCAGGAGTTGGACAGCAGAATGTAACCGCATGGGAGTTTACATAGATTGCCGGACGTCCCGAAATAGCTACGCATTCGTGTACACACGAGATCGCCCCAAAGAAATTTTATTTATCCTCCAAATTCACGCGAAATCGATAAATCGATTTTTCACGATCGTCCCAAAAATTGTGACAGATGGAAAAAAAAAAATTAAGAAAATCTCTGCTCGTGGGGTCTTGCGTGGTGTGGAATGACCCGTAGAAACTTTGACTCAAAGGAGGAAGACAAATATTCCATGAAAGCATGCGGACAAATTTATAAAACAATTTCAAAACGAAGAGAAAATTAGCCATCAGATACAATGTCCTGGTTGAGGGATTTCATTCCAATGGTCAAAGAGAACGCAGAGAAAAGCTCGATTCGTTGTTTGACTTCATGCCCATTAACCGTGCATGTCATGTACGAATATGTCTGGGATTCCAGGATTTACAGTTAATTTATATATACGAAAGGATCAAGAGACAGGACACAGTCTTTTCATACAGTCCAAGTGAATGAAAACATTACGTATGTCTAATCCTCACTGCTGTGAGAAAAAATGCCAGGAGAATCCCAAAACGATTTTGTTTAGCGTTCTTTCAAAATTTTGTACAAACGTTCTTTGCACCAAAACTAACAGTTTTCTCTTATGAAGAAAATTTTTCTGACGTTTAGAATTCGAGATATTTAATTTCCCATTTTTTTATTTTGCCCATTCAAACGTATTTAAATTGAAATCACCTTTCGTTAAAAATGTTGCAAGAAAAAAACAAAAGAAACTCAACTCCAATTTACAGGCGTTCAGATGGGAAAAATAAAAAATAAAAAATTAACAGTTTTCTTCTCGAAGAAAATTTTTCTGACGTTTAGAATTCGAAATATTTAATTTCCAATTTTTTATTTTTCCCAACTAAACGCATTTAAATTGAAATCACGTTTCGTTAAAAATGTTGCAAGAAAAAAACAAAAGAAACGCGACTCCAATTGACAGGCATTCAGATGGGAAAAATAAAAAATTGGAAATTAACAGTTTTCTTCTCGAAGAAAATTTTTCTGACGTTTAGAATTCGAAAAAATTAATTTCCAATTTTTTATTTTTTCCATCTAAACGCATTTAAATTGAAATCACGTTTCGTTAATAATGTTGCAAGAAAAAAAAACAAAAGAAACGTGACTCAGGCGTTCAGATAGGAAAAATAAAAAATTGAAAATTAATAATCCCAAATTCTAAACGTCAGAAAATGTTTATTCAATGGTAAAAACTGTAAGTTTTGGTGGCAAGAACGTTGATACCTGGAAAGAAGTTAAAAAGCCAAAAACCCCTCGCGGAGACTTTCCAAATCGATCGAAAATCAATAAAATTTCGATCGATCTTTCGCTGAGTAAATTGACAGACAGTGACATAACTCGCAGGGGTTACGACCCGAATTTTGATATTTCGGACAAATTTATATACAAGAACTTCGGAAGCCTATGGGGATTATCCCCCGAGGAATTTTCCTTGAGATCGTCCAAGTTGCGACGAGCATCCGACTAACTCAATGTCGTCCTCTCCGCAAGATGAGATCAGATGAGATCCGAGGACCGTACTTACCGCGTCGAGACTCACGGACGAGATAAGAACGATCGGAGTATAAAGATAATTGAGCAAGGCTAATGAGCGTTGGAGAATCCGGGTCAAAATGACCCAGTGTGTCAACGAAGGCTAAAAAACGACCTTAAACCCGAAAAAAAAAAAAAATGCTCTCGTTTTTTTTTTATTATTCAGAAAAAACCTCAAAATATACGGACCAACCCGCTCATTGGGAAGGTACGTGACTGTCTCTTTGCATTAGGTCAACTGATAGAATCGCACGTAACGGTGACGCGATGGAAAGGCCGTTGTGGCTGTCATGGGCCGATGGATGGACGCCCTACCGATTTCATTCCAACTTTCGATCCCCCTCCCAATGCCCTGCTCGCGCCGAGACCTTCTCTAACCGAAGCTGACGTGTCACAGCCATTCCGGATCGCATCATGCTCTCCATACTATTTCTATCTCGCTTTCCCTTTCTCCACATCCTTGTTTTTATTTTTTTATATTTTTTTATTTATTTTTTTCAGAATAGCCACGAGTTTTCACTTTGCCATTTTTTTTGCTCGAGCTTTCTCGGCCACGATGTATCGTGGATTCTCCCATTCTCTTATACACACGCAGGCATTGTCCTTTTTCCATCGCTACGCTCATTCATTCGAGTCAATCGTTTTTCAGAATAATGTCAAGACGTAAAGACAAAAAATTGCAGTAATTTTGAAATCCTTTTTCGGTTAATTGAATTAATTCTAAAAATTAATGTGACTGATCCTTTGAGCTGAACATTTTTTCTCACAGACTTCTGACTGGGCATTAAAAATGCAGAGCCTCGCAGTGCAATGTTGTCGACTAGACAACATTTTTTTTTCGACAACAAAATCAACCAAGTCCTGAAATCTTTACGACCATTCGAACCAGGATTTCATTATTCCATCCAATCAATTCGCTGCTTGAAATTTCGACATTTCGGTGACAATTTTCGTTTCGTAAAGGGAAGGATTTTAATAAAATAGTAAAAATTGATGGTTGCTGTCGATTCGTTGGACTCTGGAGCGTCTACCGAGGGCTCAATGACTGCGAAGAGGGAAAAGTGATGCGTACATTCCTCCATGGTTCATGGGGTCGTTTTGGTGAAGAGCCTTCGAGTTATTTGTCAAAAGGATGTGAAGAAATTTTTTTTTTTTTTAGTTTACATGAATTTTCGACATTATTCAAGTTTTTATGGTCGCGAATGTGTGAATACATTGTTGGTACGTATGTTTATGAAAATGCACATTAGTACATGATCCCTAAATAGATGAGCAAAGCTCCACAGCCTCGCAGCGCATCCGAGTGTGTGGAAAGGGGAGCGTGGGTCTCTGTGCTCCCGCGATCGCTGTGCCCCACATTCTGGCACATAACTAAACAAGCAACAAGTGACCTTGAAATCTGCAAACAAAAATATACCTGATCGAGTATTGGTAGGAAAGCTCAAACATGCAGGATTGCATGTAAATGAATGCATTTGCGTTGTGACTGCTGGATAATGGGAATCATTATCAGCCAGTCACACGCTCCAAGTATCTGCTCCGGTGAAATTCATTCAGCAAATAATTGCATGAAAAATTGTCGTTAATAAAAATGCAAAAAAATTTTATGCATTTTTTTGCGAATTTTTGTTTTTTTTTTTTAAATTAAACGATGACGAAAAAATGTAACACCGTGCCATGGGGTTCGAACTGTAAATAGCGTAAAGTATTTAAAACGAAAGTGAAAATTGTCGTTTATAAAAATGCAAAAAAATTTTATGCATTTTTTTGCGAATTTTTTTTTATTTTTATTTTTTTTTATTAAATGATGACGAAAAAAAGTAACACCGTGCCATGGGGTTCGAACTGTAAATACCGTAAAGTATTTAAAACGAAAGTGAAAATTGTCGTTTATAAAAATGCAAAAAAATTTTATGCATTTTTTTTGCGATTTTTTTGTTTTTTGGTTTTTTTAATTAAACGATGACGAAAAAATGTAACACCGTGCCATGGGGTTCGAACTGTAAATACCGTAAAGTATTTAAAACGGAAGTGAAATCTTGAAAGTGAAAATTGTCGTTTATAAAAATACAAAAAAATTTTATGCATTTTTTTTGCGAATTTTTTTGTTTTTTTTTTGTTTTTATTAAATGATGACGAAAAAATGTAACACCGTGCCATGGGGTTCGAACTGTAAATACCGTAAAGTATTTAAAACGAAAGTGAAAATTGTCGTTTATAAAAATGCAAAAAAATTTTATGAATTTTTTTTGCGAATTTTTTTGTTTTTTTTTTTTTTAATTAAATGATGACGAAAAAATGTAACACCGTGCCATGGGGTTCGAACTGTAAATAGCGTAAAGTATTTAAAACAAAAGTGAAATCTTGGAGGGAAGGAAAAAAGGAAAATAATGAAATCGATTTTTAGTACGAAATTGAGTCTTCAAATTCTCGTAGAAAAAGCAATAAAGAGAGGAAAAAAAACATTGATATTCAAAGATAGGAGGAGAGATATATCGAATGTCTTTTGCTGCCTCTCTCGAACATATATACACTGTTGGAACGCCGGAGAAGCCTCAGCAATCTCTCTAACCGCGATTGCGGCTCGTTTAAAAAGCAACAAGTGACTGTAAAAAGTGTGCGGGGATAAAAATGCCGACGGTTGATCGAGAGCTTCGCACCGAACTGCTGCTGCTGCTGCTGCTGCTATTGCTCTCGCCCCCTCCGTGCTTTTCGCTTCTGCTGCTTCGGCGGACGAGCGAATATACGCGAAAAAAAAGGGGTGCACAGGGGAAGAGTGATTGGGTAAGCGAGCCTTGGGGTGAGTGAACGAACGAGTATAGAGAGGAGCAATTGACGCAGCCGAGAGTATGGGTCTGAGGGACACTGACACGAGTCGGAAAGTGAACGTGAAAGAGAGAGAGAGAGAGAGAGAGAGAGAGAG